>KZ806918.1:655220-710220 GCA_000696205.2 Oncopeltus fasciatus | reverse complement strand
AATTATCTTCTTTCAATGAGAGGCTTGATTCATGCTGGAGAAAGATCTCCTTTTTATTTCATCCCGGTCGGATTTGTGCCAGTGGCTAACCTGAAACCTCATTTTTCTTTAGAATTTTTTTTAATAAGTGTTAGCCACCCTTTTAATTTAGTTTCATGTAGGGAGAGGCTATCTACATGTGCCGTCCAATTCTAAACATCCATCGCTTAATACGCCCTTTTATTTATCGATAACGCTTGCTTGAGGCGGGATTTGTGCCAGTGACTAACCTTAAACCTCATTTTCCTTTAGAAACCCCGCCTCAAGCAAGGGATTTGAGCCCGCAGCGTTAGGATTGCGAGACCCGGACGGATCCTTTGAGCTACCCTGGCCCCTCTTATTTTAGAATTAAAGGTAAAATTACTGTGCTGAGATCGTCATATTTATTCACTTTTTGAACTGAAATATTGGCAATCTGGTTAATTTTAAAGCACTTTAAGGATTCAAAGTTACTGACAGATTTTACCGAGGTTCCTCAGAAAACTTTAGTCCGCTAATTAATTGTTAATCAATTCAAACTTACATGAAAGCTCGACCAATCATGACCAGAGTTAATGAACGAATCCCGGTCTGTAATTTATAGCCCCAACCCCCACGCAACCTTTTCCCTAATCAGAAACAGTTGGATACGGATAAAATTCTATTGAAATCAATTGATTTTTAGTTAAATGACTGGCAGAACAGAACATCCCCAATTATCGGAAGCAGATTACTCCCTCTTCGAGTTAATCCTCGCTCTGAGACAAGCTTTTGCAAATCCAACACAAAACCTTGAACTCGAACAAAACAATTTCCAAGCTAACATCATTATCTTCGCCTATAATTTTATACCCAAAAGATTTTTAACAATGTTATAACATAATATATGTAAATTTCATATCATTAATCCAAATATCACCGAACTTACTATCACAAATACATTAAATAAAATATTTGAGTCGTCACGCATGATCTTAGTAAATAAGGAGCAAATATAAAATGGGATAAATATAAGTATATAATCAAATATATCTTATAAGCCTAAATGGAAAATAGTGTTGAAAGGTAAGTCTGAGAGCTAGTAAAATGTACAAAAATTGATATGGACCAAGTCTTGAAGTTTGGCTCTTGACCGAACAAGAGGTTACGTGGAGTAGGAGTTCACAAATTTCTTTATTTCATTTTTATATACCTTGCTTACTGCACGTTAATGAATAAACTTGCGCAATTTACAGATATAATTTATTTTCAGTGAAGGAGGTAAAGGGAGAAGTAGCTCAAAAGCATTATGCATAATGGTTACTTATATGCCAATATGTAGGTGTGTTAGTATCCGTGTGTGAGTGAATGAATTTATATTTGTGGCTCGTGTTTGGGACACTCTCAGCCATGACACAAGAAGTTCCCAAGACTAATAATTATTTCTCTCTTTCCCGACAGAACCATTCGACACAGCCTCTTGGATGCTCGTGGGAGTTGTTGCGATACACGCGGCCACCTTCACCATCTTTATCTTTGAGTGGCTCAGTCCTTCAGGATTCAACATGAAGGTAACAATTACATTTACAGTAGTAAATAGCAAAAACCATTTATCTAACTCGTTTAAGTAAAATTATTAATTTTTTTCAGACCATATTATTTTATAAATTTTATTATATATGATTCATATGCTATTCTATAAATAAAAAGAATAAAAAACCTTATTCATAAACTCTTCTTCCGGGCTTGACTGTGTCGAAAAGTTGATTTTTGGCGATCATTCGCACATCCTGTGATAGCTTCTTAAGGGCTGGATGGAGAAGTTTGACTTATTCTTCATTCGGCCTTGAAAAGCTATCACAGGATGTGTGAAATATCGTCAAAACACAACTTTTCGACAAATTCAAGTACGAAAGCATACAATATTTGGATACAGTATTATATAAATTAAATTAACAATTTAAATATTAGAATGGATTAGGAAAATATATAATAAAAAATATATAAAAGAATATATTTTTGATTTCGGAATAATAATGAAGTAGCCCCATTTTAAAATAAAAACGTAAATTTGTCGGAAGAAATTCCTTTTGATAAGTTAATTTTAAGTTTGAATTTTATAGTTATAATCTCATTCATTGTTAATGATCAATTTGAGAATTTGAAATTTTACTATAAATGTTCTGGTGAAGCGGTAAGAAAATTTTAATTGAAGTTCTTCTTTCTCTTTCAGTTTTATTTAAATTGAAACTAATATTTTACTAAGAGGGAGTCAAACCTCCTAGTTACATTGTTAAATAACTTTCTTGATGCTAAATTGTTATAAAATAACATAAGAACAACATCTTAAACTATATTTGTTTTTAACCAATCCCACAATAGTCCATAGAGGCCCATGGAGTCTGGACAAGCATTTACACATCCTTGGAATGCAAGAGCACAAGCTGATGATAGACTTAATTAAAATTTAACACAATAAATTTTTAACTTTCCTAATATAAGATGTTTCACGAGTTAGGTAAATTCTTCCAATGTTCGTAATGAAAACAATTTTTAAAAAACCTAGTTTTTTAGGTATGTCTGGTATAAACCATTACCTCAAAAACCCTTTAAAACATTACTTATCTCTGTAAACATCTATCCCCAACTAAACCTATTAAAACGATAAAAATAACTGGCTTTATTTTAAAAAAACTGTCAAAAGCCATTTAGAAACTTTATTTCCCGAAAAGATAATATTAGAAAAATTATTAAAAAAAAAAAAAAAAAAAAAAAAAAAAAAAAAAAAAAAAAAAAAAAANAAAAAAAAAAAGCGCCGCACGGCATCTAGAAACTGATTCGGAAACAGTTAAAACCTTTGTTAGCAAAATAAATATTTGTAAGGAGCCAAAGTATTTCTTACGATAACATTGGTTGGTGAATGTCCGGAACCCTAATAATACTGCTCTCAACTCATGGTCATTTCTATTACATTATACTTAAAACCCATGGAAACCCATTTGTTTTTAAATTTAATTCAATGTTTAAAGTGAAAAAATTTAAATAGGTTATACTTATGTGAGTAAGTAGGATAAATTCTAAAATGTAGAAGTTAAAGAGAGAGGGTAAATAACATGAAAAATGAAGATACAAAATGACATAGTCGTGGAATTCAGTTGTTTGTTAGAGAGATATCACTTATTGACTTACAATATTTAGAGAGTAGGGGGAAACTGAAAATAGAATACCAGCGAGAGATGAACGAAAGATGGAAGATTGGAAAAATTGGGGAAAGAGCGTGGAGGAGGGTGGTATTGAGAGGGGGGGGGGGGTTGCAACTGACAAGGTTGTGAGATGAGAGGTGGGGGGAGCGTATTTGTGGGAAAGTGGTGGTGTGGGCGCTGATTGACAGGACTTCCCGGCTACTTGGAGATAAGGTTATCCTGCCCTCCCCGCAGCAGCCATATCGATCACACATTCGGGTCCGGTGCCCATGGTGACGACGAGGAGCTTCATGCGAGCCTCGCTCTCGAGAAGAATTAGGTCAAAAAGAGCTCTGTGATCCCAACGCGACTGATTTCCAGGTGCACCGGGGGAGAGGTTTGCACTTTTCACTGCATTCGAATGTGGAGGCGTAGAGACACATGAGCGTAATCTACTGTTGTTGAGGTTATAACTTCTGTAAAGCCCCTAAGGAAGTATCTACTTACTTCTTACATATTTCCCGTAAGTTTTTCGTAAGGACTATTAAGAAGAAATAAAAATATAAATAAATGTTAAATTAAATCTAATAAAAAATGTAATCGGTGTAAAAAGGAGCTTGATAAGAGTGGTACTGTGTGGATTAGATGCTATAAATAGGAGGGCTCACCAAAAATGTTCAGGGCATGTATGAAAGAAAATGTACACCAGTTTGTGATAAAAACAAAAATAGAAGGACCTTAAAAATAAATTAAATTAAATATAATGCTAAATTTAATGAAACATAAATAAAAGAAAAGCGGTCATAGTAGTAATAACAATAATTTTTATTAAAAACAAAAATTTTTAGCCGTTTGTCATATGAAATTTTATTGTACAAGAGAAACATATCCAAGAAGCACGAAAAGTTATTTTTCTCAATTTTAAACTGTTTTTAATATTTGGTTTCAGAAGGGTTAAAAACATAGACCACTGAGGGACCTAGTGAAAAAACTGGTGACTCTTACAGCAGATTTCCCTTAGAGATATCAACGTGTGCTATTCACGTTAGTTCCTCGACAGAAATTTTAAAAAATATAAAAAAGTTGTAAAAAAAAAAGGTTAAATTCAAAAATTAACGAGGATAATGGAAAAGATATCGTTTATGATAAAAATTTGAAACTCCTCCAACAAATAAATAGAATTAAATTGCTATTTAATTTTTTTATTTTTTGTAGACTAATTTTTTTTAATGCGTAAAACTTAAAAGTTAGGCAACTGTAGGATACAGCACTGGATAACTGTATAAATTCATGTTCTGTCTGTGTACGACTTTAGAGTTTTCATAAAAGATAAATCAATTCCTGCTATCTTTATATAAGAAACAAAATCAGCGGGGAAAAAATAATTAATATAAAGCGAAAATTGAAGTACAAGTTAATTTAGTCAGTTTTTATTTCGTGTCTGTTCGGTAAGCGTGAAATGTGATTCAGGTAGCTTAGGAGGGGGAAGGGTATTATATACGGTGTATTCCTCCGAGGCTGAAGAGAACATTCAATGAGCTATTTTTGTCGCTCACCTTCCAGCCTCCAAAAACCTAAATAACCTCAGGACGAGCAGAGATAGTCTAAACTTAGAATTCCCTAGAGAAGGCAGTCCCATTTGAAAGCCACCCCTAGGAACTGGGTCAAGACTCCCAGAACAACTTGGCGAGGCGTCATTCTGGCGCTTCGACCCCCGCCCCCTGCCCCCACTAAATCTCCTCAAATCACAAACCAACCAAACAGAATCGTATTTAAGATTAGTTGCTATTCAAGCTCCCTTGTTTTTTGTGTTTTGTTTTTGCATTTTTTTTTTTTTACTTTGTATCAAAACAATTTTTTTCTTCACAACATGCAGTCATTTTACCCTAAGTTCTCTGGATGATCTTATGTTTTACGTATGTGTTTACTTTCCAAGGTCACTCATATTATTTGATTATTAAGCTGAAGCGTTTTCGGCTACACATCAGGAGCTTTGGAAAAAAAGAGCTAATCTCATAATTGAGGGCTGCTCGAACATCATCATCTCAACTCCTTGGAGATTAAGTCTGAGCTCCAAGTTCCCTGATGAAAGTCCTTGTTTAGCTGAAACGCATGTGCTCAATAATTAATATTGACTAAGACAATGTTAGGAGTTGTATTTATGTTGAGCGCTGAAGAATTGAATCATTAAAGGATATGTATTGCTATTATCATTCATTGGAATTGAATATATATATATAATCCTATACTTCTTTACTATGCGTTATGTATTTGTAATAATTACTTTACTCTATAATAATAGTTGTTGAAATAATTATTTTTTAATGGAACATATTAAGCATTCTTCTGAGCTTGGGATTTGGTCATTTACTCTAAAAAATTATTCCTTTTTTTTTTCTGTTTTTCTTTTTTTTAGTTGCTTAGATAGATATTTTATTGTGATTTTTTTTTACATGTCTCCCAATTGAATGTTTATTTAAAACCTATAAAAGTCAAGCTGAATAAAGAAAGAATAAATGAAGGATGTATTATATCTACAAATAATGTATTTGCTGTATTATATCTATATGTATATGTATATATATATAACGATAAAAAAGNTATATATAATATTATATAATAAGAATAGGAGAAAGAAAGAGTGAAGTGAATACATAAAAAGAAAAAATTACAGTGAGTAAAATTTTCGGATAGGCACTAAAGTGCTCTCTTCACCCCTCACTGATGAAGGGCAAGAAATAACCAAAAATATTCCAAAAAATATTCTTTGTATTTTTTTTTTTGCGTGTTCACTATACTCTATATCCAACCTGTTCTTATTTACCATAAGTGTTTCATTTTCTATACATATAACGGTCGGTGGACTTCAAAAATGACAGGGGAATTTGCGAATTGCAACATTTATTCTCCCAATAAAAATAATTGTCGAAATCGATATATGTAGTACTCATATTCGAATTTAATATTTTACCTTCATTTATTCTTTCTTTATTCAGCTTGACTTTTATGGGTTTTAAAGAAACATTCAATTGGGAGACATACCAAAAAAAAAAACACAATAAAATATCTATCCAAGCAACTAAAAAAAAAAAAAAAAAAAGGAATAATTTTTTAGAGTAAATGACCAAATCCTAATCATAAAAGAATGCTTAATATGTAATAATTATATCAACAACTATTATTATAGAGGAAAGTAATTATTACAAATACATAAATATTGCTGTAAATATCTTTGTCAATAGCACTACACAAATCTGCAGATGCTACTGATACTCAAAAGTGATTGGTGGAATATTATTATTTTATAATGTAGTGTTTCCAGACACAATCAGCTGCTGCGGGTGCCGGACACAGATTCTCACTGTTCAGGACTTACTGGCTCGTCTGGGCTGTCCTCTTCCAAGCCGCCGTCCATGTCGACTCACCAAGAGGATTCACATCCAAGTAAGTCGTACTCATATACTAATTTTCCATGATTCGAGTATGCGTGTCTGTTGAAATGGAAACCGAGATCAAAGTGACCATGGAATTGTGAAGTTCTATCTATTTCTACTAGATATTTCTATTTCTGAGGAGGGGTTGGTCGGGGATTCGTTCCTGGAAGTTGAAAAAAATTTAAACTAATTTGTAAACCTGAAAGTTTTTATTTTGCCAACGTTTTGGCCTAAATTTCTAGCATTCTTCAGGGCAGTGGAGGGGATAGAGTAAGAGAGAGAGAGAGAGAGAGAGAGAGAGAGAGAGAGAGAGAGAGAGAGTGAATATTAATACAAGAAATGCAAGGGAATATAATAAAAATCATCTTACTGTTTCAGCCGGGTATAAAATTATAAAATTAATGTGGGATTTAATACCACAACAAAAATCAGTATTTGAAAAAAGAGAATATCAATTTCTTGTCTTAAGACGATGAGTCCTCTCTTATAGACAATAAACATAGAATATTTATCAATATTTATGTACCTTAAGTTTTATTAATTACCACACAAAAAAAACAACAAAAAACTTAACTTTAATTACAAAGAAATGGTAATGTTCAGTCTACTAATATAATTTATATATAACAATATTAAAGAATTTATACCCCAAAAACACACGAATGAAATAAGAATGAAGAATAAAGAGGGGCATTTTTTGAGAGCGAAAATCACTACAAAGCAACACATTTAAAGTGTCACAGTAAAAGTTAAAAAATGAATGAAAATGATATTATGGAAGAAATTCTAAACATTATTGGCCCTGAGAGTTTATTTTTTGACTAAACCTTTTAAAGCCATTGAAAGGGTAAGAAATTCCCTTTGTTAAAGATGATATTGTTAGGGAAAAGGGAATTGGTTTGGATTAAATGGCTCGGGAGGGTAGTCAGGACGCCCTAATGAGTTATGTCGGAGCCGCCTATTCACGGAGAGCTGTGAGCAGGGTGCCGTTAACACCAAGACCTCTCTTTACCCTGAATCCCTACCCCTTGGGTTCAATGCTTTTCAACCCCACTTGAGGCTAAAGGGTGGCCACAAGATTAGCACAAAGGTGGACATACCTTTCCTCGCTGAGAGCTCAGAGCTCTAGTAAACTGAAGAAAGGTGGAATTTCGCTCTTGTCTGCCTGCTGACGTCATGGATTGCAGCATAACACGGATCTATCGTTCTTTGAAAATATGGCATTTATACCTACATACGTCAGCTGCCTTAACTTCTGCAAAAGCAAGTGCATTTCTTGACCTTACACGTATTCTGAACCTATATTTATGAAAACTTTTTATCTATTTTTTAGCTTGTGCATAATCTTATGTTAACATTAAACTAAGTAAAAATTTCACGTTATATTAATGATACATTTAAAGAAAAATGAACGTTTAAAAAGTCGACTTTTGACTCAAATGATCTTTAAAACAAATGAAGACAGTAAAATAGAAAAAGTTTGTCACTGAGATTGGATTGGATCAGGGAGGGAATTCAACCATTCAGTTACATTCTTTAGTGCGTTAATACATTCGTGTTTCAACATGTAAATTTTTCAAGTTATATTTTACACTTTTTCTATTTTATAATTATATAACACTTAAATAAACGAAAAAAAATTTGAATAATTCAATTTGGTTTTCCTCTAACTCTTCTTCTCTGATATTACCAATATTTAAAACTGGTAACAGTCCGAAAATAGAAACTTAAATACTAAATTTGCTTCCATATTTTGGAAAGAGAAGTATGGAAAGAACATCCAATAACATTCATAAATTTTTTCCCTATCAAGAAATGCAAAAATATTAGGAATTTATACTTCATACCTATCATAATCTACATTTGTTTTCGTAACAAGGATTATAAGATTTTAAATTTTGTTCTTGATCTAAACCTTCCATTTCCTTTTTCTCCCTCTTTCGGTCGATTTTTGATATTAACTAATTACACAATTATTACTAATTAAATAATTATACAAGTGTTAATTAAAAGAATGTCATATATCGAATTATGTCATCTTCCAATTCATTCTCTTCTTTCAATTCGTGATATTTAATGTAACTGTTAGAAAATTACATTTTACGGATATTATGTTCTATTTTTCTCCCTTAATAATTATTCAAATATTCACGAGTTTTCAATTTGGTCTCTGTTGAGCCTAAATAGGCGATATTGAAAAATGCAACTTAGAGGTTTAGAGAGCGTCTTTCCCAAAAGTATATAAAAAAAAAAAGTTTTTAAACTTAAATATTTATGATAATCTATCTAGATTATCATATAACATCCACTATGATCTTTCATTAGTTACTTTTTAAATATTTGTATTTGTGGTTTTATTTATCCCACGTAAATTATAAATAATTCATGAGAGGGATGAATTATTTCATCAGTTACATTAATTCTATTCATTAATTAATTCATTTCTCTTAATTTTCATAAACACATAGAAGAGTAGTTGTAGCTTGCAGTAGCTGGAAAGAAGCTAAAAATTCTAGTTTGGTTTTTGTTTTATAAATTCAGGGAGCTGATTGACGTCCAAAATTTTATTTTAAAACCTCTTCATAAATTTTTTTCAAAACTATTGTAAAACTAAAATATTACAAAATAAATAAACATCATTACTTTTCCTTTCTTTCATATAATATTAATAATAATCTAGTATTATCTATTTAAAAATTGGTTTATTCTTTAAAACTATATATAAAAACATACACACAAATTCGGTCGCACACATGTGCACTCATAGGAATTTATAGGCTAAAATTGGGAACGGCGAAGTATTGAAGGAATTTTTCAATAGTTATCTGAGGTTACTAAAGTGCTCAAAGCTCAGATTTATGAAAGCAAATCTGCTAAAAAAAAAAGAAAAAAAGAAGACCGTTAAGCAATTATCCGCTGCGTTTATTGTTTGTTTGTTTTTTGTTTTTTGTTCTAAACAAACGAAACCCCAAAACTCATCAAAACAATCTGCATGTAGAGGCCTGAGCAGGTAAATGCCTCTTGGCCGTGTGTACAGAATGTTATTTGCACTCCATCTCGCGTGTGAGTACAACCCGCTAACCAGGCCTCAGGGGGTTGCAGAGTAATTTACTTCATTTAGATAAGCACTGTTTGCAATCGATAACGACGATATGTGAACGCGGGACTGGAAATCTCTTCGGTCAAATTATAAAACAAACTTCTACAACAGTCCAAATATTTACTCGCAAGCTTAAATAAGTGTAAGTTGATGAGATAACTTTATATATTTCGTGGCAGCTTGTTCCACACCGTTTATGTTGAATTTATCCACTGACTCCACTTGGCAATTTAATTATTATTTTTGTAAATTTAGGCTGATCCTGCATTATAGAAGCGCTGGAAATTATATATATATATATATATATATATATATGTATATATGGAGGGAGCTTTATGTACCTTATTATATTCAGCCACCTAGAATTGCGCCATGGGCCGCCTCTGTCTGTCATGGGTAATTTTTATAAGTTGAACTCCGTAGGGTCATTCTTTGTAATATCATTTGATCTCGTTTTTGGTCTCCCTTTGGGTCGTGTTCCGGCAACTATTCATTGCGTACATTCTCAGGCTCCACATGGATTGCTTCTTTCTATATGTCCTGCCAGATATAACCTCCCTACTTTCATGTAGCGCACAATCTACCAATCACTTTTAGTCATTAATGACTGCATGGTAAATATAATTATTTATTTAATATATTTATTACGTTGTTTACTATATAAACAATAAATACATATGTATTTTTGTTCTATTTAAATTTATTGAGCGACATTAACATGAGTAAATAACTAGTGCATGACTTCCACATAAAACAGATGTAGTTAAAGATTTTGAGTCCTTCAGAAATGTTATTAGCTCAGCTTTGAGTTGAATGTTAATCTCCACTATTTTTACTTTATCTCTTGCAAATTTAATTACTTTCTCTTATATATATAATAAGCATACTCGGTAAGTAGGTGAGAAGTACAACCCACTCCTCCGTGGCAAATGGAAGGAGCTCTCTTGCCAAGAGACACCCATGGGTGACTCTCTATCTCACCAATTCTCAATCTTGTCCAGTGCCCTTCTACCTTCGATTACAGGAGATTTCCATGGACTAGGGTAGTCACCACTACATTTACTGCCACATATCCTTTTATTGAAATATTTAAGGCATCTTCTACCGTAAAGACACTATACTCGTGTTTCCTCCTCTTCTGAATCCCTTCTGTAAATTTTGCTGGGCCCTTTCACAGTGTTCATTCTAATGGGCATAATATTAATAAGGATTTTTTTTTTTTAGGCAACTGGAAGTAAAGCCACGCTTCTGAAATTTTCGCGAAGTTAAGCAAATGAGATTTCCACCTTTCTGGTACTTTTTCTTCCCTCCAGATCTCGAGCACTAGCATATACCGCTAGAATACCGCTTTGAGATGCTCTCCTTCACTTTTAATTAGTTCAACTGGCAAGCCATCAATTCCAAAAGTTTTTCGAGTTTTCAGCTTTGTTTTCCAAGTTTTCATTCTCCAGATTCTCTGCCTGGTCCTCAGTGCCATCTGTACTTATTTTTCTCTGGTTCAGCAGATTCGCTAAGTAGTCTTCTCATACTTTTAATACTTATTCTTCGATAGCATTTTGCTTCCCATTTTTACTGAACTCTCTGCTTTAAAGCCAGTCCTTTCCTTTCTGATATGGAATCCTACAATTTCGCCAGCCTGCCAGTTGCTTTCTGTGCCCTCAAATCCTTTCCCTACAAAAATTCCTTTATCATAAAAGGGTTATCTAAATAATTTTATTATGATTACTAATATATTAATAGTTAATCGCTAAATAATTTTATTATGATTACTAATATATTATTAGCTAAATCAGCAGTATCAGCGCTCCGCTAAAGTACACTTGAATTATTTGTCAATATTGATATATAATTTTGATTGTACAATTTTTAAGCATCTCTTATCGAGGATGGACAGAGAACTTGAGACATTTCAAAAGTCGTATCGTGGCACTAAACGAATAGCTTCATTTCCTTGAAATTAGTCTGGTAAAGAGTAAAATAACAGGTTCGTTAGTTCCTCTTAAATAAATTTTAATTTTGGCTACAAACATTTTTTGCTTCAAGCTATTAAAACAAGGTATTAAGACAAGACTGGGAAACCTTTCTGGCTAGAGGCCGAATTACATTTTTAAGAGGAAATTTCGTGGATCTTTCATTAGAGCCAATAGAAGTTTGGTCTGATTCCAGGTCGGCGAGGGGTGACAACTTTTCTAATTTAACTTGAGAGGCTAATTGCGGAAATTTTTCGTACCTCCTTTTCCTAAAGTCTAAATGAAAATCAAAATTAGGCCTCTTCTGGCCTCAATTTAACAATGTAGTCATTTCAAAGGTGCTTAAATTACTTTTGTTTTACTCATATTATGTGGCTTAGGAATTTTACCTTCTGAGAACCATTAATACTTTCAAAATTATTTAAACATTATTTCATTTAAATATAAACTATGCTTCATAACTAAGCTCGCTTTTTTATTTAATCCCTTTTATATCACTTACTTATTTTCAATAATGACGGGTTGCAGATGATTCTTCATGGAATAAATTAACTTAAATTTCTCATAAAAGAACATAATGTAGGTCAATATTTTATATAAATCATTGATACAACATTCCTCGCATATTTTGCTGTAGAACCCAACTAAGTTTGGCACCTAGACCGTTAAAATAAAATTTACGTTCCTGGCAAACTCCCACTCCAAAATCTCCAATTTTGCTGCGTAATGAGTAAAATATTTATTTTATTAATAAACAACTCTCTGGTAACTTTCATTCCTCTAAATTAAATTCCTACTAAATTAATAACTTTATTTGATATATGGATCATAATTGACTCTTAAGATATTCTCCCGTTTCTATTTGCCCGATTTTTCTCAGTGAGGATTTGAAAATTATGTTATTGTTTTTAAATGAGAACAACTTCGTGGGGTACATTACGGAAATTTCTAATAAAACGTTCAAACTAAGTTCATAGAGAATTTTGAAATAATTTTACTCTAGTTTTTTCATATAATAATAATGTTTTTTTTTTTTTTTTTTCTTTTAAAAACATTACGCATCAAACTTAGTAAATGAGAAATAGACGAAGGAACTGAAACGACCATTCATTGACAAATTTACAACCCAGAACTAAGTCCTTAATACCCTCCAGGACATACGAGCGATTTGAACATATACTAAACATACACATAATAAAAGTGATGAATTGATTTCATAAATCAGTGTAAGCTTAGCGAATCAACTATCATCTGTTGGCAGAAATAATTACAGGCCATAACATAATTATCCAGTAGACTTATTAACCAACCGAATTATGAATTTCATTTAACATGAGAAATTGTTACCATTTTTTAAAATGGAATTCATTAAATACGGTAATGAATTACTCGCTTTTTATATTAAAAAAAATTGTGAACATAGGATCAGAAGATAAATTCTTCTTCTTTTTTTCCATGCTTTAGTATTATTTTATTTTACATAATTTTTATTATTGGCATTATTTTCATTACTCTTTAGACATATCAAAATAAGAGATATATGTTACTATAAACGCTTGATTAAATCTGTAATTTATGTTTTCTAAAATTCAGTTTCATACAGAAGAGTACTTTTACGATACTTTAAAAAAAAGACTTGTCCTGCCTCTTCGTTGATGACTTTAAATTCCTATTTAAATCAGGGCAGTAAACAAAAGGCATTGATTTCTTTCATTTCGTTTGACGTTTTGAATAACGAATGTTAAGTCAAACTGAGAGAGAAACGCTGAAAGGAAGTCAGAGATTGGATCGGAGGAAGGTTTTGTCACCAAGATAACTGTCAAATGTTTAATCATATTTGACATGTTTTATACCAGTTTTGTAGAATAAAGATCTACCTTTCAGAGGATAAAGCTTTATTTGAGGGGAAAATGTCGTCACGTGGAATAATAACTGATTTTTACTCGATTTTGAGAGTAATATTTTGTAATTTATTTATTATTGTGTTAATGTGAAACTTTCACTTCTTATTACTGAAAGAGACGTGAGAAACAAGCATTTTCTCCATTAGCACCCTCCGGGCTGTACTGAACTTTTAACTCCTTGAACTTAACGACCACTCCTCCCAGCTGAAGGCATATGTTAGGAAGCGTTCTCCTAAATGCCCACGCTGTAACATGGAAGAACATTGTCGGCGGCTCCAAGCCCCACTGGAATATTCATGAAGTGCATGTATTCGATGAGGTCGGACTTAGATGTGTGTGTATAAAGTAGGGCGACGTGAGGCTGCATGGGAGACGCCACAACATACGTCAGACTGTGTCGACAGGAAGTTTCGGCTGGCTTTTGTTCCCCTCGCGAGACAGAGCTTATCTCTTGAGTGTCAGGGGCGTTTACAATTACTCCTGGACAGACAAATGAACCACTTCGGACAGAAAAGTATAACCTCTATGGCGGAATGCCATACAGGACGATAGGATCGAATTGCGGTCCACCCAACCCTTTCGGTAACAAATAGTCAGTTAAAACTTAACAGGTTATCATTCTATTATTATCTTTCCTCTGGGAAAGACAAGATTTCAAGTTGGTCCAATGACGCAAATAATTTCAACATATCTTCACCGATTCTGCATTGGATAAGCACATGTGCATAGTAAATTAGTGAAGCACTTGTATTTTCGTAAAAATATATTGCAATATAAATTGCTTCTCCAGAAATTATATTCTATAAACTTTTTTGTAACTCAAATAACAACAAATATATTACGATTACAAATTTTTACCAAACTCTAAACCCACCATATCCCTTATCCGATTTCAACCAAAGATATATAATTCTAAACATATGGTAAATTTTCTATATTTTAAAAAGTATTAGCCCCACCCAACACTCGAAATTACAAACTTAAATTTATTTATTAATATGCTTTTTTTTTTTTAAATACTATAAAATAAAAATGTTATAAAATTACATTTTAAACCTATTTGTTTTAAACATTTTTTTTTAATGGTTATAGTAACGAAGAGATTACTATATAAAATTTTGATCACCTCCCCCTACCTCATCCCCTAATTCCGCCATTAACAAAGTCATCCCATTGTTTTTAAAAAGCAGCTTAAATACTGAATTTAGATTCATTATTTTAAAAATCTGTGAAGCCAGAGAGCATATAAGATATATAGATTTTATAAATAAATAAATCTACATGATAAATNACGTAAACGACTTAAAAACAACTGACTTTTGTAAACAAATGACTAACAAACAAAATAGCGTTTAGAGATAAGCAAATCCTTCAATAGGCTAAGAGCGCATTCTATTGGAATTAAAACGACATTTTAAACTTGCACACCTGGTATCAGTGCCAGGATTTTAATTGTAAGTAATGAGATGTGCTTACATGGGTATGTGAGTAGTTTGATTTCTCTACAGGAAATCTGCAAAAATTGTTTTCGATGTAGCGGACTATTTAGTTCAGAGTTACTTAGGGTTGAGCGGAACTCCTCTTCTAAGATCAGGGAAACAAATTCGGCATTCGAGGTCCTTTATCTAAATCGCTGTATGAGTTCGCTAGGTGCTGAGTTAAGAGAAGGATGTAGGGTGTTCAAAAGCAGATAAAAGAAGAAATTGTTTATACCTTTCTAATATTAGTGGTATCATTATACTTTTTAGAACGAAATTAACTTAAAATTTAATTTTTTAACATTTATAATGGTTATTTTTGTTGTTTTTTTTTATAATAGAAATTTAGGAATGAAACTTCCGAGACTGAATGCCCGTCTCAGACAGGAAAAGGATAGAAGTAATAAGTTTTAACTAATTTCCTTGGATTATTTAGTGATATATTTGTGTGTGTGTTACCTCATTTATTCAAACACACATATAATAAAACATACAATTTAAAGCAAATATTGTTAACATGCTATAATAAAATCGTTAAGAGTAGTCAACATTGAATCTTCTCGCATTTTACATCATGAAACGCGTCTGTCACTGATTCCTCCCCGTTCAATTTAAATGCCATCTACAAATAAGGCTGAATCTTGGCGAGAGGGGAAAGTGGTGGAATAAAAACATAAGACGGTGGAGGGTGGGAGAAAATGGAGTGGGGATTGTAAGAAAGTGGGAAGCACTTGACGCAGAGTCCTGAAAGGGCGGGAGAAATGGGAAGGGCTTCGAACACCGTCCTCCCTGATCCCTTCAAATCCGCAGGGTCAGAGTGACATTACCGCAAAGATTGCTGTCCAATCCTTCCGAGCAATAAGCTCATCTCGCCATTTTGGCTTCAGCCCCATTCACACTGTCAACACTCGGAGTACCTATCGGAATATAAATGCTTTAAACTGAATTATTTCAACGACTGCTTTCTGCAATGCAGGCAGTTGGCAGAATAAGATGGTTAGAACTTTGTTGTGCATAAAAGCCACCAATGTTCCGCATAAAAGTTATTTCATGGAGGTATTTTTTTATATGAATTAATAGATTTCATTGAATGAATGAAAATTAACTACAGTAAATTAGTTTCAAGCAACTCTCTCGTTAATTAATTATAAAAAAATAACTACTTCAGATTTTTACTCAGATTATTAAAGCACATAACTTAACCTTTTTTATGAATGAAATCTTAACTACTAGGAATTGATTAAAACTACTAGCTATTCAAACGTTTTATAAACATTTTATTGATGAGATAAATGTACTAATATCGTTTTATTCAGTATCTTAGTAAAGTAAAAGCAAACAAAAATAAACATAATTTGTTTAACTATTTGTACATTCTTTTTATTTAAAATTTAAAGAGAGTCATTTTTTATTTCTCATCCGTTCCTAAAATGTTATTCTGAGAGAGTTTAAACCTGTGAGCCCAGCTGGTTGCCACTCAGCCAGAGTCGACTTCTCTGATAGACAGTGAAATCAATCATTTTCCGCCCAGGAACTTCCATATGACCGACATCCTTGCCACTTACAGTATTTCATCTTTTCATCGACCAGTGGCGTTAACAGCGATAGATAAACCTTAAAAGATATGATATTAGATAAGTATCTTTGTCATTCAGATCAGATGTCAGGTAAGTTTCAGAAAAGGCAAATATACAATCTACTATAGCTGCGATAACCGCCTTCATACATTTGGTACTGGCTTCATTCTTGGCAATAGGTTTCAGTTCTTAAAAATCCTCGAGCAATGCTAGGGAAAGTTTCCCAGCTTCAAAAGAAGCTAAAAAATATTTAGTAGGCTAATATAAATTTCTACCGCGCAGGAATTATCTATGTAAACTTAAAAAATACCTCTAATTAGTATTTATTATAAAAAATAAGTAGACAACTATTACAAATAGCAAATTTATACAGCAAAATTATATTAAGCAAAATTAAATCAAAGCAAAATATATTAATACGGAAAAATCATTCAATAAGAAGAAAATAGTGTTAATAAAAACTGGTAATTATTATAATTCTAGAACCTAATAGACAATTTAATTAATTAGAGCAAATATACGAGTGATTTGTGGATTTCCACAAACGTCCTCTCCATGCACCCTGGCAGAGGAAGGTACTAGAAAAAGTGTCTTCAGAGGTGGGCGGTTAGCCGGGTCGGCAGACGATTAGTCTCGCTCCTCAATCGAGATCGGCAGTAGCCGGCCCAGAAGAAAGAGTAGAGGAGGAAGAAGGCGATAATGAAAAGTGGCTCGCCTGCCCCGAAAAGGGGATGGATGATGAAACTGCCCCTCCCCCATCCATCGTGGAAAAACAGACGGAAATTGGAATACCCGCCAGTCGTGTAGAGGAACAAATACTACTCGAACGCTCTCTACATTTTCTCTCCTCGCCACTCTCTCTCTCTCTCTCTCTCTCTCTCTCTCTCTCTCTCTCTCTCTCTCTGCTGCTCGTGCAGGAGCGTTATCATGCTGAAGAATGACTTTGGCGTGCCTGTGAGCCAATTCTGGGCGTTTTTCGATCAATGCGTGACTCAAATTGATCATTTGTTGTCGGTAGCGCTCGGTATTGACTGTTTCTTATAAATTATAATATTCAGAAAGATATTTAAGAATTTAATTTCGTGTGTTGAGCGGGCCTTCTTGTATTTAAAATACTGAAAACAAATTCGGTATTAAGTTTTTATATTACAAATCTTTGAAGGGATTCATTTTTGGTTGTAATCGAAATGGAAAAAGAGGGAGTTAAGGAGGAGACTAAAATTCATAATCACATCTTCATTATTTTTTTTTAGATATGATAATATTTTAAGAACTTAATAAGTGTAAAATATACCTTTCTAACGTTTGTTTTCTATAATATTTTTGTACAAAAAACGCCTAATAATGGAGAAATATTTTCCTTCCTTCCAAAACAGCATAATGATGATCACTAATAATAAAAGTATGATACTTTTTATTAACACTGATCTCTTTGCCTTTTCAATCGAATTTCCTTATTTAATTTTATTTATAACCATCTTTTTAAAAACAATAAGCGAAATCTGCTTAGATGACGAAGGTCTTTAAAAAAAAACCTGTCTCTTGGTAAGCTTTATATACTATATAAGCCTGCAAAGGACGGGATTTGAACCCGCAGTGCTAGGATTGTGAGAACGAAACTAATCTCCTCAGCTACCATGGCGCCCAAGTTTAAGCATTTTATGTTATCATTTTTTATATTTCCACTAAATTAGTTCACCAAGAGATGTAATCATCCCGATAAGCCGTCTTCTTCTCTTTTTAGAATCCTATAAATATTGAATTTCATCTCTATAAGTCTAAGGCAGGAAAAAACACCACCGTTGTTGCTTTTTTTTTTTTTTTTTTTTCAGTATAAAGATCCAAAATTATCTCATTCCCTTCCTTCTGTACTTGATGGGTCCACTAGAATTGAAGAAGGATTCTGGTTGGGGAATAATTAGAAGTCCATGTTTCTTACTGGAAGTAGCACCATTAGCAGCGTCTAGTCTAGTCGTGCAAAGCGCTCATCAACCAGTCTCTAGACTATTCGAGACACTGTCCTTTTGTCCCCCCCTAGTGTGTGGGGGGGCCTGGAGTATAAAATCTAAAAAAACTTCTTCTGTGATCCCACACCCTTCTTCTGTAATGTCTCATTGCAAACTTCCTTACCGATTTGCCTGTCGGCCAAACAATAACTAAAAATGTTATCAGAGCCCGAATATTGAATAACCTCCGGGGATGTTACCCCTTAGGTGGGGGAAAGGCAACACTTTGAAGTGGGTAGACGTGAGCCTATTTAAGATGCTACTAAACACATTCCCTTCCAGAGGGGGGAGGGGCACCTTTGATGTGGTAGGGGGGTAACGATCCACCACTTATCATCTCGAGAACTCTTCGCAAAAGTACTCATCAAATTCGGCAAGTGATACCCTCAAGGAGGCTCCTAAATATCAATTATCTCTCTTCAGGCGAGGAATAACTGTTGCTGGCGTCTATCGCTTCATCTCACTTCTTTCAAATTTTCACGCTGAAACCGAATTCATTATAACTGTCATTCAAAATACACACTTAAACCAGGAAAAAAATATTTTTTTTAATTATATTTTATTCCAAAATTAACTATTAAGCCATTTAATACTTTAATAATAAAGATAATAACTTTTTTTATTACAACTTTACTATAATGCAAAAAAAAATTAGTACTATACTCTAAGAAACATAACATAATACTTTACTATAAGGAAAAATTAATACTTAAAGTGTAGTTCATTGTTATCTATCGGCATAAGCCATCTGCTAATCATTTGCTCGATTTCACGTTGATACCATCCTTGGAATGGCCGTCAATTAGTCTCTTGGACCGCAATTTAAATTTCCATAAAGTTATCAAATTTTTTCCCTTTGCTCGAAACAAGTAGTAATCCAATGGTGCGTGATTTGGACTATATAGGTAGTGGATAAAGCATGTTCACACCATAAAAATAAAACAGTTCAAAACCATGAAGTCCTTAAAGGACATTTAAAACCTTTATTTGTCTCTACGGGAAATGTGAGGATGAACATTACCTTGTTGAAATAAAACTTCTTTTCAGTTGATCAAAGCTGGATAACGCTCAGGCAACTTCGCGTACGATCTTTTCGGTTGTTCACAGTAGAGTTCAGAATTCATAGAGCATCCTTGAGGAACAAATTCGTCGTGAATAACAGCCACAAAATTCAAAAAAACAAAAGCATTGATTTTTTTCCCCAAATTTCCCCCCTTGTATTTTGACCCTGCTTTAGCTATTGCTTACTGGAATTCGGATTTCGCCAGTAAACCCACTTCTTATAACCCATGACAATCTTCCGGTAAAATCTCATATCAGAAGGGGTTTTCAATAAATTTCCACAAATTACTAACTTCTTAGCTGATTGCTGAGGAGTAAGTTCGTGAGAAACCAGTCAACAGCTCTTCTTAACCTTCCCCTTGAAGAGAAAATGACGACTAAAAGTATCTTTCGACAAAACAAGTCCTTTTGGACGAATTTGACATAAAAGCTTCCAGCAGAACCTCATCATTATCCATTAATGGTCGCCCTGAGCACTTCTTTCTTTCCAAGGTCCTATCTCCACTGCTAAATTTTTCAAACCAACGCCCCTTAGTGCGCTGGTCATGGACAGCTTCCCCTTCATATTTAATAATTTTAGAATTTAATAAATGGTCAGTTTTTTTATAAGCACTTTCATTTTTCATTTATAAGATCTGTACATTTCTTGGAGATTTTTGATAATAACAGTCAGATTTCAGATTTTGAAAATGACAATCATAGATGATCCTATTTCGCTGATTATCTGTGAATTCCATTGCCACCGATTTATTATTTATTTTAGTAATACTGTTGTATTACATAAGCAGACAATTTATTTAAAATTGGTAAACAGTAAGGATAGAAAATCTTTGTATACTTTGATTAAGGGCTGAGCAGCTTCTGACAAGGCGTGCTACTACTAAACAGCTATTCACTTCGTTTACCAGGTATGCAAGTTTAAAATGTCGTTTATTTCTTAAAATATATACACAGTAATTTAAAAAAAAGTATAATATATTTTATTCAAAGTACTGGCCCTCGCTTTCTACACATTTTGTCCATCTCTCGGGCANTATAAATATAATAAACATAATATCATATATATAAACAATTTTTTTTTTATATTCGAAAATATAAACGGTCAAAATATAACCGAACTATCCACACAACTTAATGGAACTTTTATAATAATTCCGGGCGGGCGAAAGAGATACACTAACGTATAACACGAACTACTGCTAGTATTTCTTATATTTCTAGAAATAATTGACGCTAATTACTTTCTTATTTAAGTTGTGTTAGTCATAACTGTTCATAGTCACTATGAAAGATGAAATTGAGAACATTACTTTACAGATAAAAATGTTAATATTTCCGGTACTGCAATACACCTCCGCATAAAAAATTAATATTGTATGATGGTGCACGATTGGAGGAATAAATAGGGACCTGGTTCGGGGAAAATGAGAATTAAAAAAATTATCTTCAGAATGTGCATTTCTTATCATTTGACGATGCTTCGGCTTATTTTAAGCTATCTTCTGGCAATTACGAAATTGAAAATGGATTTATATTTAAAAAGTACAAACCTGCATTTCTTTATCAATCAAGCTGATCCAGTAGAGGGATTGACATCAAACTTACCGATGGAACACCAGCATCGCAAATATCGCGCTCCTAGTGAGTAGATTTGGCATTAATAGAGATAACCGAGTATCTGAAACCAGTCTACGCGTTGGCATAGTCGAGATTCCAAGCCGTTTGTTTAATGTCGTATACTTGTCACAATATGTTTGGGTTTTAAGAATGCATCAATATCTTATAGGGCTCATTCGAAGCCCTCAAACATTCACTATAAGTATTCCACAAAACTCCTTTTGATATATTTGAATTGAAAAGAACCATTCTAAAAGGCAGATTTCCGCATCATTTTTTTTTTTTTACATTTTGTCCCCCATTTAAACTCCTAAACTTATATGTCACAGAGGAATCGCTGTTCTTAAATTCAAATCATTCACCCATAATTGGAAATAGGGCAAATGTAAGTTTTAAAATATTTAAATATGTAAATTTCTCTTGAATAGAAAAAACTTTCCTGAGTTCATTCAGAAGTGAACTGGGGGTGTACTAAGCCTTCCCCATAGAACACTTTCCCTCTTCTAACTTCCTACTCTGTTTGGAAAACTTCTAAATTAGCACAGTGCTGTCTGAAATAGTCTCCCCTGGGGGGTGAATAGCCGAATTTTCGTTTCTTCTATTCCATTAAAGAGTAAACACCTCTTTTTTTGTTGAAAGTGTCCTTTGGAAAAAAGAGGTACTCTTTATTTGGCGAAAGGATGCCAATTCAGCTTCATTTATTTATTAATGCGTCAATGCCTTCATATATATATTTGTGGGTTGTAATAATATTCGAATTCTCTGGGGATAAGGAATATAAATAAATTTGGCTAGCATGAAATCGGTCATTAGCACTGCTTTGTGCTTGATGTTTCAATGTTACTTGGGAAATGTGCTCATCCTGCATAGCTTCTGCGTGACGTCCATTTCCAGCTTTTCAGCAAAGAAGACAATAACTAAAAGCCGTTTTGCTCTTAGCTTATCTCGGGAACAAATTAGCCAGCCGAGTTGAGAAAGCAAGCCTTTAGTGTACTTTAAGAGGTGATTCATTAGGAAGATGCCGATGTCAGAGAGTTAGTAATCTTCTGAGTTCTCGGGGTGGGAGTCCTGTCAAGAGGCCTATTGGAAACGGCCTGAGGAGCAGTAAACAACCCCAGATAGAAATGCAAATACACCCCTCTCCCCAGTTGAGAGAACCCCCCCACAAATTGGACTGGCTCTTATGGTCAATTAACATTTACAGCCCACTTTCTTGACACGAACATTCATAATCTGGTCACTTTAGAAGGCTTTTTTTTAGGCTAAAACTTAAATTAATAATAGATTTAGCCCACATGGCACCCATTTTTACCATCAATTTAACGCTGATTTACAACCAATTAAATTTTTACCAAAAAAACTTCATTTAAAAAAATATCATTACGTATAAAATCAGCATTTTAATAAAAATGAACTTGTTCTCATATTTTAGCAAACTCTAGAGCACAGTTAATCTATATTTATCTTGTTCACGTAGGCTTCGTCGGTCGTCAGATGTATTTACCATTTCATCTTCCGGGTTGGACCGAGTCAAATTGTTGTTATTTGCCGAGCTTTCGCACATCATGTAATGGCTTCTTCAGGGCTGAAAAGAGAATGAGAGTTGTAAAGAGAGATTTTAAATTTTTAACCATCTGGAATTTTTAAAAATCTCTCTTTACAACTCTCATTCTCTTTTCAGCCCTGAAGAAGCCATCACATGATGTGCGAAAGCTCGGCAAATAACAACAATTTGACTCGATCCAACCCGGAAGATGAAATGGTAAATATATTTATCTTTTTATAAATTTTATATGTGGATCTAAAGGTTCTCCAACTGGGTAGTATTGAATGATCTTCAAAGCCATTTATAAATTAATTAGATTCCACAAAAACCATAATGTTTTTCTTGCAATATGCTCTAGTTATAAAAACAGTTAAAATCACTGAGTATATAACTTTCAGAAGTATTTCCTATTCTATGACTTTAAAATCCCGTTACTCTTTCGTGAAGAGAAACAATAAAACAATTGTGTTTTACATTATGTTAAGTTTATTTTACAACAAAATTCCCTAATTCTTTAATATTATTCAGCATTGCATTGTATTAAAATTATAGGGCTACATAACAATACTTAATTTTATGATAATCCTCTCCTTAACATAATATGTCTTAAGCATGTAGAGCAGGTAAGATAAAAAAAATTAGCTCTTCATAATAAGGAACGTATAAATTATTTAAAGTAAGCGCAAATATTTAGAATATAGTAGAAATTACTGAAAGAGTTCTGTAGTTACAAGTAGTTAAAGTTTTTGTAGTTCTGTGAGTAGCCGAGCAATCCTAGTATCCAAAGACTACATAATAAGGGATCTTTTCAAATTTTGACGAAGCAAGTCACCGTGATTGTGGAATTAGGGATAACAAATAATTAGGTTTTATATTTATGGCCAATATTCATTTGAATTAATTTAGTTGTCTTTGACAGTTAATATTTCCGTTTTAGCTATCCAAGCCGTACAGCCACAAACCTATGTTCAAATTTGGCACAATCCCCTGGTCGCACTCAGATTCTACGCTCAAAAAGTACTTTAAGGAGATGCATAACTATATGAAGCCCTACAACAAGACGAAAGTGACAGATGGGGTGGAAGCCGTCGTCAACGGGTAAGTGCCAACAAATATATAAATGTATTAAAATTTGGCTCCTGTTTTGATATGTATGTATATCTGGTTGCATCCTATGAACACTAATATCCTCTTTCAACTCCTTCTACAGAGAACTGGATGCATTCATTTACGACGGGACGGTATTGGACTACTTGGTTGCTCAAGACGAAGACTGTAGACTCCTGACAGTTGGATCCTGGTACGCCAAAACTGGTTATGGACTTGCATTCACAAGAAACTCAAAATATCTCCAGATGTTCAACAAAAGGCTCCTTGACTTTAGAGAAAACGGTAAGAAAGTCCTTTTGTCTGTAATGTATACTTGATACATTAACGCGTAGATACCTGATGCATTATACATAAAATATACTCTCCCATATTCCCTGGTCAGCCCGCGCGACACTAAAATTATATATGTATATTCAGCATAGCGTTGGCATAGAGTCCTAGCTGCCGCCCGCATGTTAGTTTAACCAAAGTTAATCATTCAAACAATAATCAAAGCAATTATTTTATTCATTTCGTTGAAGTTATAGCCTACAATCATGTTGACAGGGAGAATATCTAACTTGAAAGTGCATAGTTAAATAAGCATACAAACTGTTAAAAGTAATTAATTAAGTAAGTTAATTAATAAATTAATCTAAGTCCATTAAAGAGTGTTGTTTTTACTTTTGCAATGCATATCAGAAAGAAAAAATTATTGAAATATATGTTGTTTATCAACTTGTTGCTCTTAGCAGGTTTCCCGTTCCATAACGCGACTTTTAAAAAACTGTAATGGATCTTCGCCAATCCTGCATTGTTCCGTTAAAATTGTAAACAGTGTGTGAAACATGTGTGTATTCTTATACACTTTTTGGTCGAAATTAACCTGAAAAATGAGGGGTTTACTTAGAGACTAAAATTTATAATCGTAATATCTTCATTATTATTTGAGTTTATAAAAACTATGTAGAAACGATTTCTTGTTTCGCCCTGAACATCATTTGTTATGGTTTCTCAGATGATTTTAGTTGAGTTTCGGTCAAGGTAGATCCAAAAAAACACAAATTTAAAAAATGTATTTTTTTAATAAAGGATTATCTGCCGACGTTTCGGCTTACATTGCAAGCCATCTTCAGGGCTGTAGAAATACAATGTCATGAGAATACAATAATAATTGAAATTAATATAATAGAGAATTGCAATAATATAATGTGCTATTAAGAGTATGAATGTAGAAAGCTATGTAAGGGAATATAAAAAGATTTTGAAAAACAATTTGAAAAAAACATGTAAACAACTTATTGACAAAAAAATTGAATACCATTAAAGCAGTAATTTGTCACACCTACCTATCATGAAGATGAGAGAGAACGTCCTGTCTCTAAGTTCACATTTCCATGACTGAATCGTGTGTTCAATTCTTTCGTCAATAAGTTGTTGTTTACATGTTTTTTTCAAATTGTTTTTCAAAATCTTTTTATATTCTCTTACATGGCTTTCTACATTCATACTCTTAATAGCACATTATATTATTGCAATTCTCTATTATATTAATTTCAATTATGATTGTAGTCTCATGACATTGTATTTTTACAGCCCTGAAGATGGCTTGCAATTTAAGCCGAAACGTTGGCAGATATTCCTTTATTAAAAAAATAAATTTTTTAAATTTGTGTTTTTTTGGATCTACCTTGACCGAACCCCAACTAAAATCATCTAAGAATAATATCTACGGCCAACAAACTCTCCTTTTGTTATGGTTTATGTTGTACACTTAGTTTACGAGGGCGCCATCTGTCACTTTATTTGTGTTTTGTTAGCGCGTCTCAGAATTCGATGCTAAATGTGAATTTTCTTCAAGGAGTATTTTACTTCCAGGAATCTTACAATAAGATTGCGATATAACTTGGTAACTATGTTTACTTATGACTGAGTAGAGTTGGATAGTAAATTTTATAGTAATAACTTAATAATTTTTCGCTTCTTTAATTACCCCCGTCATTCATTGTAACTAATTTCTCGAGAGCCAATGTAGTGACGTTCCTCATCGCCGATGAGAGCGCCTAGATTTATGATTATTCGTTGACTTAGACAGGGGAGTGATGATTCCCTAGGATGGGGCGGCCTGTGATGTAGTTGCGAGCCGCCATCCTGTCTTCCCCCCTGACAACGGCAGGCTTCCCACACACGTATCATGTAAGCCCTCCACTCGGCGCTAATTGCCCTCTCCCACCGCAACACCGCCTGCCTCGTCCCCTCTCTCAGTGGGCGCCAGGTCAATTTCATCCCGTTCCAGGAGTTTGGGATCGCCGGCCGTTCTCAGGCCACATTATTACTGGGAGGAGAGCCATCTGCCCTCTCTCGGATGAGTAATTATAAACTCAGCAAGCCGCCTATTGTAGAAGTGCCTAGCTTTTTCAGACTGTCCAAAACAAACCGCAGTGTCATCAAAAGATATCACGTGAATGCAGTGACAAGCTCATTTCTAAGAGCTCCAGTCCCAACTACAAGATGGCTGACATAATGGGTTATCTCAGTCTTTGATTGCCAACAAAGTACTCATTATGAAGAATATTTACAATATTTAGCAGTACATGCTATCCTTCCACATTATCAAATTCAATCATGTAGTGGGATCCTCCGCGTTCGTACTCCATACATAAATTACAACTTATTAATTAATTTTTAAAAATAATATCTAAGATAATAAATTGCAGAATAACTCCTACTTGATATCGCCAAGACTTCAGTAGCTGGTTTATTATTGTACGCAGACCAGGGAATTTACAACCCTGCTTTGAGCATTTACAGAGAATCAGGGTTCCCTTTTTTTTAAATCAAAATAACCCTTTTTTTCTGATACATTTTCTAAAACAAGTTTAGACTCTTTCAAGCGAAACTTACTACCTCTTCCTCAGCATTCTCTCTGATTGGAGCTCCCAATTTGTTTTATGATGCCTTTTCATAACTTCTGGATTTCCATTCATTTATTTGGGTAATAATGACTATGCAGTTTAATACTCTTAAATATTCAGGGCAAAAAAAAAATCAACTTCTCAAAAAGTACGTTTAAATAACTAACAAATATTTGAAATAATATCTGGAATCATAATAAAGTATCCCCAGGTATTTTAAGTGCTTTAAATAACCCTCACTAAANACAATGGCTGACTCTATGTGTGTGTTAGGTCACTGTCATGAAATCTAAAAAATATGATTAATACATAGTTTATATGCTGATTTATACTGATGAAAAATAAAATTATTTTGACTTCTTTTTTATCATTTTTTACTTTTAAACTCCTCCACTTTTACCATATTATTAGATGTGGGGTAAAAAAAGAAAGAGGGGAGGAGTTAAAAGTAGGAAAAAAATGTTTTCTGAATTGCCACAGCCCTATCTGTGTGGGAACAGGGATTGGATTAATGGCTTAAATTAGCCGAGGTGAATATATATATATATATCAAATATATCAAAATCACGTCATAGTACCAATGTAAATAATTTGATTCCTTTAGAGAAAGCTTATTAAATTGTTATTAAGAGAATACGACAGCATTAAGAGAAAACGTTTGTTGTCCGCTGAAAGAGTACGTGTTTAATAGCCTATGATTGTGCAGCCAATCACAGCCCTGCCTAATTGTTTCCAAATGAAATGAATGAAGAGGACTCGAAAGGGAGGGAGATAAAGAGGAAGACTTGTGGAAGGCAGTGACAACGAGAGGACGAGAGGAGTGGTTAGGGGACTTCAAAGACGGCAGAGTGGTTTAATTGGAGTCATAAAGTGGCGCCAGCTTGCTCCAAGGAATGGAAACACCCGGGTCTTCTTAAACGAGAAGCAATGACCACATTAGCGCAGTGGAAGGCTAAAGTTCCTAAATTAGGAGTGAAGTAATGAGTCCGGATTCGAAGAGCGAGAGGGGTCGACAATAATCTCATTCATGTTCCCCCTTGAATGACGTGGCATTTGGTCATATGAAAGTTTCCATTCAGCTGTTACTAGCAAATGGAACAACTAAACTTAGAATATTGAATCCTAAATGTTAGTTTAACAATCAAGAAGCCATAATAAGTTTATTTTCATCAGGAAATTCGCCGTTTAGTTTTAAATATAATGAAAAGACTGAATTCGTTATTGAACACTAACGAACCCAATAGGGGTGGGAGGTTATCTGCAAGTTCGAAAAAAATAAAATTGGTCGATGCTGCGAACTTAGTATTTAATTTAGAGTTATGAAATTTCGAGACATATTTTTTTATAGATAAATGAAATATTTTGAGGGTTACACAGCGAAATAAAATATAAAGAGGGGGGTTTACCTGCACATACCTGTTCGTGGGCTGTGGGGATTTGATCTTTAAATATTCTGAGGTTTTTTTTTGTTTTTTTAGACTTTCAATAAAAATTTTTGATTTTAAAATTGCATGTTATTAGGAAATAATATGGACCTCCGCTGTAGGAAAACAGCATTGAATAATAAAAAATCTAATTTAAACTCTAAAGTGAGTGTGTAAGACAAATTTTCTTGATGATCTCTTATGACAGAGTTAGAAATATTGTTTGATGTCAACAATGGGTTCGAAGAGATTTTGAGATAGAGGATTTACAAAATGGGATTTTTAGTAAAGGAATTTATATCTAATAGGGCTCATAAAAAGGTAAATATACAGGTCATGATTTAGTCTGGTGATTTTTGGACACATTCAGAGGTTTCAATCTTTAAAAATTTGAAAATTTGACTTTACTATTCATAATATTTAACTCTATGTAGTTAGAGTTCGACTCATAATATAGGGAAAGTGACTCATAACACTAGAGCTGGTTTGAGTGTGAGGAGTTATGAATGTCACAGTCCCATTTTATTTTGTCGGCAACCAATTCTGTAAAGAATCATTCCTTTTTAATCTGTGGAACATGTTGTTTTTGAAAGTGGATACTTTTTTTTTCCTACGTTTATTTACCAGAACTTGTTGGTCGATCGGGTTCAATGAAAAGTCTCGAATTCTTGTGCGTGCTGTGAGACGTTTATTGTTATTCAATACTTTTTAAAGGAAATATTTTGCGTTCTATCAAATCAGTTTTATTCTCATAATTATGTATTTATATGCATAGTAATGAATGCGTTACTTGCAGGGGATCTGGAGAGACTCCGACGTTACTGGATGACTGGGACCTGCAAGCCAGGCAAGCAAGAGGTAAAGAGCAGTGACCCCTTGGCATTGGAGCAGTTCCTCTCAGCCTTCCTTCTCCTGATGGCTGGTATCCTTCTTGCTGCCGCTCTCCTACGTTTAAATAACTAACAAATATTTGAAATAATATCTGGAATCATAATAAAGTATCCCCAGGTATTTTAAGTGCTTTAAATAACCCTCACTAAATGCTATAAAAAAAAAATTTTTTAAATAACTCCACTCATGGAACAAAGTTTTGTCTTCAAGTAAGTTTATACAAATTTCGGGTAATTGTGGCCCAGTATGTATCCAGTTGTACTTGCTTCTTCAGTATTATTTCTTGTAATTGGTTAGCAGGAAGATTTATTTTCTTGTTTATCAGCAAATTAAAATAGAGGATATTTTCTATTAAAGGAAATTACTATACTGGCGGAAAGTTTATAAATTTAATGTTTGTGTTTTATCAAATTTTTACGTAAAACTAATAAAGATACATACTAATGTAACTGCAGTGGTTGAGCGTTTTCCTCCACTCTTCTTAGTGGACTGGCCAAGAATAGTCTGGTGATCCAGACTGAGAACCAGCCTGGTGATCTTACTTTTTACACTCATTGCCAACACCTCAATATATGACGAAAATGTGTTATTCATTCACTCCAATAGACGTTCATCTTTAATGTTGTAAAAAAAATCTGCTTTTGTAGGCAGATTCTGCTCAACAGACTTTTTAGGATTCTGATTGATATATAATCACTCACAAATTATTGGATAGAATTTTGAACTAAGGGGACCTAATGCCAGCTATCCCCCTATAAATTATTTTTAAGTTCGTTTTGCTTAAAACACTTTTATGTAGTTCTTTACCCTGTACTTGCGTAAAATTAAACCGTTAAAGCATAAGCAAAAGGGGAGGAAAAAATAAATATTTTCTTATTTAGCTCTAGACTTACAAGAAGAAGAAGAGGAAAGGTGTTCAACAATCCTTAGATAGATTCTTAAACGTTTCATTTTTATCATAAAAATGTTATAAAATATTTACAGATGTATATTATACAAACTTTTATGTAGACTAACAGCAGTGAAGATATAAATCATTATGAATTTATGCTTCTTTAAAACTTCTCTCCCTCCATCTAACTTTACCGACACCAGCTATTAATGAAGTCATTAAATGCTGGGCTTAGTCCATTCATTAAATTGAGGTAGAGAAATTGCAATGAGAAACTCAAATAGTGAATTCGTTTTTTAGGTTTAAAATAGAGTGGGCCACTCAGCTCACTTATTTATGTTCATAATTAACTCTTTTAAATAGCAGTTATCGTAAAACACATAAATATTTCGAAATAATATTTTTTTCTTTCGATTTCCTTAATANACTCTATGTGTGTGTTAGGTCACTGTCATGAAATCTAAAAAATATGATTAATACATAGTTTATATGCTGATTTATACTGATGAAAAATAAAATTATTTTGACTTCTTTTTTATCATTTTTTACTTTTAAACTCCTCCACTTTTACCATATTATTAGATGTGGGGTAAAAAAAGAAAGAGGGGAGGAGTTAAAAGTAGGAAAAAAATGTTTTCTGAATTGCCACAGCCCTATCTGTGTGGGAACAGGGATTGGATTAATGGCTTAAATTAGCCGAGGTGAATATATATATATATATCAAATATATCAAAATCACGTCATAGTACCAATGTAAATAATTTGATTCCTTTAGAGAAAGCTTATTAAATTGTTATTAAGAGAATACGACAGCATTAAGAGAAAACGTTTGTTGTCCGCTGAAAGAGTACGTGTTTAATAGCCTATGATTGTGCAGCCAATCACAGCCCTGCCTAATTGTTTCCAAATGAAATGAATGAAGAGGACTCGAAAGGGAGGGAGATAAAGAGGAAGACTTGTGGAAGGCAGTGACAACGAGAGGACGAGAGGAGTGGTTAGGGGACTTCAAAGACGGCAGAGTGGTTTAATTGGAGTCATAAAGTGGCGCCAGCTTGCTCCAAGGAATGGAAACACCCGGGTCTTCTTAAACGAGAAGCAATGACCACATTAGCGCAGTGGAAGGCTAAAGTTCCTAAATTAGGAGTGAAGTAATGAGTCCGGATTCGAAGAGCGAGAGGGGTCGACAATAATCTCATTCATGTTCCCCCTTGAATGACGTGGCATTTGGTCATATGAAAGTTTCCATTCAGCTGTTACTAGCAAATGGAACAACTAAACTTAGAATATTGAATCCTAAATGTTAGTTTAACAATCAAGAAGCCATAATAAGTTTATTTTCATCAGGAAATTCGCCGTTTAGTTTTAAATATAATGAAAAGACTGAATTCGTTATTGAACACTAACGAACCCAATAGGGGTGGGAGGTTATCTGCAAGTTCGAAAAAAATAAAATTGGTCGATGCTGCGAACTTAGTATTTAATTTAGAGTTATGAAATTTCGAGACATATTTTTTTATAGATAAATGAAATATTTTGAGGGTTACACAGCGAAATAAAATATAAAGAGGGGGGTTTACCTGCACATACCTGTTCGTGGGCTGTGGGGATTTGATCTTTAAATATTCTGAGGTTTTTTTTTGTTTTTTTAGACTTTCAATAAAAATTTTTGATTTTAAAATTGCATGTTATTAGGAAATAATATGGACCTCCGCTGTAGGAAAACAGCATTGAATAATAAAAAATCTAATTTAAACTCTAAAGTGAGTGTGTAAGACAAATTTTCTTGATGATCTCTTATGACAGAGTTAGAAATATTGTTTGATGTCAACAATGGGTTCGAAGAGATTTTGAGATAGAGGATTTACAAAATGGGATTTTTAGTAAAGGAATTTATATCTAATAGGGCTCATAAAAAGGTAAATATACAGGTCATGATTTAGTCTGGTGATTTTTGGACACATTCAGAGGTTTCAATCTTTAAAAATTTGAAAATTTGACTTTACTATTCATAATATTTAACTCTATGTAGTTAGAGTTCGACTCATAATATAGGGAAAGTGACTCATAACACTAGAGCTGGTTTGAGTGTGAGGAGTTATGAATGTCACAGTCCCATTTTATTTTGTCGGCAACCAATTCTGTAAAGAATCATTCCTTTTTAATCTGTGGAACATGTTGTTTTTGAAAGTGGATACTTTTTTTTTCCTACGTTTATTTACCAGAACTTGTTGGTCGATCGGGTTCAATGAAAAGTCTCGAATTCTTGTGCGTGCTGTGAGACGTTTATTGTTATTCAATACTTTTTAAAGGAAATATTTTGCGTTCTATCAAATCAGTTTTATTCTCATAATTATGTATTTATATGCATAGTAATGAATGCGTTACTTGCAGGGGATCTGGAGAGACTCCGACGTTACTGGATGACTGGGACCTGCAAGCCAGGCAAGCAAGAGGTAAAGAGCAGTGACCCCTTGGCATTGGAGCAGTTCCTCTCAGCCTTCCTTCTCCTGATGGCTGGTATCCTTCTTGCTGCCGCTCTCCTACTCCTTGAGTACCTATATTTCCGCTACGTGAGGAAGCACATTGCCAAGAAGGACAGGGGTGGCTGTTGCGCTTTAGTCAGCCTTGTGAGTTATGTCTCTCTTACTAATCACTCCCATGAAAAAGTATAGGTTAGCGGTAGAGAATTTGTTGGGGTTTGTTCAAGATTGATCAAAAAAAAAATAATTTAAAGGCATGTATTTTTATTATCTGCCGACGTTTCGGCTTGCACTGTAAGCCACCTTTAGGGCTAACATGAAGACGAGAGGGGAAGTGTTATGTATTGAACAGTTCAGTAATGAACATGTTATCCAGGTGCAAGATGCCCCTCTCGCCTTCATGGTAACCCTGAAGATGGCTTACGATGTAGGCCGAAACGTCGGCAGATGATAATAAATACATTTCTTTAAATTCTATTTTTTGGATCAACCTTGACCAAACACCAATAAATTCTCTACTTATCAGTATAGTTTAATCTTTCTTGAAACAAAAAAAATACCATTATGATAGTTGTATAATTTCATTGCAGATAATTTTTATTCATAATTCCTAATATAGAATTGTGTATCTCCGCTATAAATAATAATTATAATTTCTTGAATATACATTCTCAATTAGTTAGACATAAATTGGACATGCGATGGAGAAAAATTGTTTCGCAATCATTAGGTAGCATTAAAACAAACATTTTGGTCACTATCTTAACAAACATTTATGACATTCAAAAAGAAATGGGGTCGCCTTTCTTCCTTAATGTTCCCATCCTAAGCTGAACATCGTTAGTGCTGTTGACTTCCTTTGCCACCTCATGGGCTTCCTTTTGCTTTTTTAAATGTTGTATTCTGGGATAATTTTTGTTTATAAACATTATTATTTATATTTCTTTTATTGTTAGCAATTAGTAGAAAAAAGAATCTGTGTAAATTTTTTTTTATTTCCGAAAGAAATAAATAGAGATTTAGATTTAGACCCAGTACAATTTAGTACGATTAATTAATGTATACGAAGGAAGATCTATCTTAAGTAAATTTAAAATATTATAGAAACAAAAGCAAAAGTAGATAAACACTAAAAGGCCTACTCAGCCGACGGCAGGACCTGTTCAACATAAAATTTCCATCATCAGTTTGCCTTATCTAAATAAAAGAAGTGGTTTGCTTATGAGAGACCAGATAGTAGACTTGGAGAAGATTTTGATTTCCTAAACGAATCAGGTGTTTATTTGTTTAGGAAATCATTATCAGTCACCATATGGTGCACCCCATCTAATTTTTTTTTTTTTTTTTTTAACTAGTGATAAATAATAGCGATCGAACATAAAAAGGAATTAGAACACTTCTTATGTAACAGTAGAGATGAGAATTTCGGGAGATTAGCCTTATATGATGGCCACCACATTCTTACTGTCAGAATAGTATTATTTAAAATATTAAGGAGATAATTTTTTTCAAGAATTTCGCGAGGGAAAAAGCACTCTTTGACAAATATTTTGTCGATAGATCAGGGGATAATTAGATTACCTTGAGTGGCGTGAATTTAAGGTTACTCTGCCCTACGAGTAATCCCCATCCACTATAAAAGGTTAGTTAGAAAAAGTCTGTGGGGCGAAAAAAATTTTTTTTGGCAAACACGCCAAAACCCCAGGCCTTATTTTCCAGAGTTGTATCAGACCAAGTTGAAAATAGTGACATAGGGATATGATCGGCATCGATCGACACCAGTAGTAACGACAGATTAAAGCTCCACAAATAAAATTTGCAATTTCTTTAAAAATAAAAAACAAATAAGAAAACGAGAAAAAATAGGAAGGGGCATAAATGATTATTCAACTGTGTTATGAAATGTGCCTTTACAAGCTCATCTTAACACTGCAAAGCCTTCAAAATCCGAAACAATTTTGAAATTTTGTTTAGATAGCTTTTTTTAGGTAACTTAAATAAATTCATTAATGATTCGTAGGAATTGCCAGAAGCGAAAAACATAAGTCGATCTAGAAAAATATCAAACTATCTAGAGTGCTGTTTTCTTGAAAAATAGTAGTAGTTTGTTTATTAACTACTGTTCTAATATTGTTATTAAAAATTCAAGGTCCACAGTTAACATTCTCGTGAAATCAGTTTGCAAACACCCACCTATCAAATCATTTTATAATTCATCACCAAATATTTATGTTATATGATATGAATATTTGTTAAAACTACTCTTTAAAAGCAAGTTTGACCATCTTGACTATGTGTGTGTATGTGTTCCCTTTTTTTATATTGATGTACACAGTATATTTACATACCAAGGGCTAAGTATTCAACAAGAGGTCTTCTTGTTACTAAAAAAATTAAAATTTTATTACTAGTACCACATATTGGAATCTTATGCTAATGAACTTCGATAGAATTTAAATTTATAGTAAATTATTTTATTGAAGTTTATGAAGTTACAGAAAGACACCAATAACTAGAATGTAATTAAATACAATAACCATTAAAAATATAACTACAATATTAATAAAACAGTTCTAGTGTGGACTTAAGAATGGCCCTGAGTTGCCCAAAAAATGATAAATTTTTTTATAAACATTGACAATTTATGTGTTAGTGCCATATGTCAATCACATAAGAGTATATAATATATTAAATGATGAAGACAAAAATATTACACTTAATCAAAGTAGTGTCTCTAATAATGTGTTATGAGGTCTGTACTCATTATGCCTTAGGTAATATACAATTAAGTGCCAATTTGGAGTTTATACATTTCTTAGTCCTTATTAAAATAGAAGATTTATCGACTGATGATAAAAACCATAAATCTATCCCAGTTAATGAATTCATGGTTTGGCAGAGCATGGGGAAGTCATTAACATTCCGTGGTGCTGTCTATGAGGCACAAGACTATCTTCGACAGCATAAGTGCCAGGATCCCATTTGTGACACTCACCTCTGGAAGGTTCGGCATGAGCTGAATCTTGCTCGCCTAAGGATTCGTCAGCTTGAGAAGGAAATGGAATCCCAAGGCATCAAGCCAAGCAAGAGGTAAAAATTTAATATTTTTACTAACTAAATCACACTAGCTGAGTATGTAGAAATTCCTTTAAATGTTTTATTTTTTTCTACTGTAAATTTGACTAAATTAATTTTAATTTAAAAAATATAATTAAATATTTATTATAATGAAAATAGAAGTCTANTATTTTAAAATTTATTAAATTAAGTATGCATTAATAATTATAATCATCTAATTAATTATAATAATCTTTTTAATTAAATAAGAACATTTAAACTTTATACTTGGTGCTTACTAAATATATTGTTCAATATTCTTTAGAATATTCATAAATTTCTAATGAAAATGACTAAATCTTCAACATTTTTAGTTATTCAACTAGTTTTCGATAAATAAAATTATAAAACTCATAACTTTAAAATGTATTAATCAGTTGAAAATAAATATTAAATTGTTTATTTAGTTTCCGTCCATTTTTCATGAGCTATGATTAATTTTTTGTCCTCCCTCACCTATTAAACAATGCAATTCATTTTCTTTGTGTACACATAAGAATGTAGTTTTATGTGGACTTTGTAAAGCTTGGTCCTGTTTAATTCAGTGGGCCTACCATTGGATTAGATTTCACAATGGCTGACTCTATGTGTGTGTTAGGTCACTGTCATGAAATCTAAAAAATATGATTAATACATAGTTTATATGCTGATTTATACTGATGAAAAATAAAATTATTTTGACTTCTTTTTTATCATTTTTTACTTTTAATGAAAACAAAATAAGAAAATTTTAGTTATTGACACAAAAAGAAAGATATAATTTGGGAACTTCATTTATACTTATGAAATATCATTATGGTAATAAAATATTCTGAATTTCCATAGTTTAAGTTCTGTACTTACATTGACAAAAGTGTAGTCTATCTGTGACTTAAGTCCGTCACGCAAGAACTGAGCAAACTAAGCGAATTCCTCAGCATCAACTTGTGAATATTTGTATTTTAACTTTCCGTGTCATATAATCCCCTAAATTTATAGAATGTACCTTTTATTAATAAAAAATCTGTGTTCACTTTAATAGCTCTAAACTAAATAAAATAAAATGTATTATTCACACTTTACATTTCATGTAATCTCTCACTTCTATTGGTCTGATTTTGATCAATAAAGAACTTTGCCCTTCAATTTTTATTTAAAAACTACATGCTGAATTATTTGAAGAAAATAATTTAAAATTTATGGTATAGGCAAGCCCCTCATCCTCATTTTTCTTATTTGCTGTTTAATTCCTAAAATTTTATTTTTATCAACACACAAATCTATGCTAAGTATTATTACTCTAAACAAAATTTTTACTCATAGTTGACATGTGTTTGTGTGTGTGTGCACAAGCATGTGTGTGTGTATGTATGTAAAAATTTCTTATAAAAAGGGACTAGCATATTTTTATATGTAAAAATTTCATGTGAAAAGTGACTATCACATTTTTATCTACTTATTACAACCGAGAAAATAGTAGTACTTATTGTTATTTTTCAAGAATAATTAAGTAATAACTGTGAAAGGTTTGCAGATTTATTTAAAACTTATTTGAATCATTTGAATACTTATTTATTGAGGTATGGTTGCATTTCTATAAAAATTTTGTTCGCCTGGAATTATGAAGTGATTTTAATTAAAAGTAAGGATCTGGGTGTCTAACTCCAAAAACCAATTTTTTTTTAAATCAGTAAACTCCCGAAGGTTTTAAATCAGTTACCCTTTCACTCCCCCCCCCCCCCCTCATATCTACTCAATCAATCTTAACTTTTATAATTTTATTACTATCCAATAGTGGTGTAACTGTAAAACATTATTAAAACATAATTCTCAAAATACTAAGAAAATCATCCAGAGAAAACCTTTGAACTGGAAAAATAACTTTTTGTTATTTTGAAATAACCGCTTTCCTTAATTACTTATGCATTACCCAAATTTCTTATCCAAATTGATAAGTAAGTACTAAAAATCTTCTTAAAAAAGCCATACCACTTTTTAATTGCAGTGATGTCAACTAATATTTAACTGTTTTATCAGCAAGTTTTTTCATCTATATTTATTTAAAATTTAAATATCAAAATTGCTCAGTAAATGGTACTTATAACAAATAATGTAAGGGCCTTAAAATTCTTATTATTTTTAATTTGATAAACTTTTATACTGATCTGCGACCCAGGGTGGGATATAGCCTAAGATCCATCAGTCCCAATCTCCCTCCTGCAGACCCCAACCGACCATATCTTCTCGGATTCCAGCAATTCAGGTTGTTCTGAGTATAAAACTATAATTTAAAACCATAATCATAAAACCATAATTTTAGATTTTGAGAAGAGCAACCATTTTGGGACTCTCTTTGTAAATCTTTTGGCCCTGGAGACATTCCAACTTTAGACTTGTCTAGGGCACGCTTCTTCAGGGTTCTTTGGAGTTTTTTTTTGTTGTTTTTTTTTAACTCTCACTTAAAAAGTGTTTCATAGTATACCTTCCAAACTTCCTTACTAATAGAAAAATAACACTACCTTTATGTGGTGTTTTCATCTCTTTAAAACATCCCATGGGTTCTCACCCGATAAAAACCCAGGGTGCAATTAATTTATTGGCAACATTTCTCCCAAGAGGTGTTCTCCTTTGCTACCTCCATGACACACATACGTAAAGCTGGATATGATATTCTTTCCTGGTTGCTGTTCAATGCTTGATATTTCTAACATGTTTCCTTCTTGGATCTTGCCACATCTGCTATCTTTTCAGACCACTGATTTGGTTGCTTCCTACTTTCATCAATTTTCTCTTATTGAGGCCACTATTTACTTTTCCAGAGGACATGATTTTAGCCGAGAGTATATAGTGTGATAAAAACTCACATAAATGTCCTAACCTTCTCCTCCTTGAAACTAGATAAGCGTTTGCTGGAAGAATGACACACATATGTATAGGCATAAAATTTCATTTCCTAATTTCCATTTAATACTTAGTAATATAATAAGGAAATTATACCTGAAGGAAGATATATAAACATATACGTCGAAGACTGCAATACAACTCCCACTCTTTTCCCTTCCAGTTCACTTTGAAGTAGCCTTAGTATGCTTAATCTTTTTACTCATGTTTATATTATTTTGTAAATTCAAGGCAGAAACCCAGCCATTTACTCTTATTTCATATCATCTTTAATTGGCCAAATGACATGAGAAATCCATGTAATTCATACAGCTCCTGTCTGACTGACATTTCAAAATGGACTTTCAATTAAAATCATTTCATCTTCAAATTTTATTTCAGCAAAGCTATGGAAAGAATCCCAAAACTGATTAGCTTTATACAAAACAAAAAATCAAGAGTTTATTTATTTATTTAAATTATTGGCTCCATAAGGTTATCTTATAATCTTTATCTGGGATATTGCACTTATGGAATTAGTATGAACTGAAACATACTAAGTATCACTGCTCCTCAAGTTTAAATGAGTAACAGTTTTATTATTTTTTTTTTAATAGTGTTAAAAATTTAACCTATAAATCAACCCTCCTAGAATTGATGGATCTAACTCAATTGAAATCAGTGAGAACTGATAGAACCTAAAATCCTAATTGTATTCAAAGACAGTTCAGCAATTTCTCAGAACTTTTATGTGTGGAAAATCCATTGCTATTTATATAAGCTGATTTATACTGATGAAAAATAAAATTATTTTGACTTCTTTTTTATCATTTTTTACTTTTAAACTCCTCCACTTTTACCATATTATTAGATGTGGGGTAAAAAAAGAAAGAGGGGAGGAGTTAAAAGTAGGAAAANTTACTGATATCTTTAAAAAAAACTTTTTAAACTTTTTTAATGAATCTACAAAATCAAAAACCCATGCCCCTCAAAATATCACGAGTGATGATACTCCATATATCGAAGTTCAAATGAGCTCAAAACTATTTTGAAATAATGGATAGCTATTTAATATCAGCAAGAAGCAAGTTTGTATATGCTAGTAATCATTAAACTAACTAACCTAAGTAAACAAAATTTACATTTAATAATTAACTTACTAATTATAAGTAAATGTCCAAAAAAAATCCATAATTTTACTGTTATTTGAGGATCAAACTTTTAAATTCATTTTAAAATAATAAATTGTTAATTGGTTTTACATAGTTAACACATTTCCCCCCCACAAAAAAATTTATTAGAACTATTAAAATTAATAAAAACTATCTCTGATTAGAATTTTATATGCTCCTTCTGTGTGTCTTGATTTGCTTAAAATGTGACACGAATATTATCCTTAAACCAATGCTTTTGTGTTTGTCTTTAAGCTTAGTAATATCCTTGTAGTTCAACTAAGACAAGAAATACCCTATTTTTATGTGTGGTAGAATTTGCAACTTCATAGTTTTGAGGGAAAAAATCCATTATACATGAAAAGCTGAATGTGATGAACAAGCAACCGAAACCTATTTGTAAGATTTTTGTACTTTTTGATTTTGGAATTAAAATTCTATTAAATACAGAAACTTTCACAGGTAATATGTACATTGCCCAAGGGATGTACATACTTCCTGTGAATTGTGGTTAAATCATTTCTTAGACCTGAAGATATTGATAGTTTTTTTGGTTTTTTTTTTTTCAATAAACTTATATGAATATCTGCTCATTGTGAAAAACAGAAAAGGGAATTTATTTTCCTCTCTTGGGCTATAAAAGCCATTTTTCAAATACAAGTTCATGCCATGAAGATGGAAGTAGAAGCATTAGAACAAAGGAATTCTCGGAATGCTAAAATAAGTATCACCTATTTGTTGGATGCGGATTGTTGGATCTGCAACATGTAAAGATTCAAAAATCATGCAGGGGCACCAGGGTAGCTCATGGGATGTGTTTGGATTTCATAATCCTTGCACTGCGGGTTCAAATCCAGCCCTGGGAAAGCTTGTATCAATAGAAAAAAGTTTGTCCTGAGCCATGGATGTTTATAGTGAGATGGCGATCTGTAGATAGCCCTTTCCTTCATGACAATAAGTGGTTGAAAGGGAGGCTAACATTTAATAAAATAAAAAAAGAACGTATTCAAAATGACTGTGGTTATCACAAATGATTTGGGGTGTACGCGTGGGTCACAGGAGTAAAAAACTAGACTAAAATGCCGACAGTCATGGAATATTTAATTCCTTCTTCATGGCCTACATCACAACAGAAAAGAGAAGACCAGTCATATAGTGACAATGTAAATAGTTCAAAATAACATACTTACAGTTAGTCAAATATTAAAATTGCTATTATATAAATAGTGAGAGTTAGAAAAGTAAATAATTTTAGCTAAAGAAAATAAATGTGTCAAATATTTAAAAAAATAACAATAAAATACAATTAATTAAGAATACATATCAAAGTCGGCAACTCTATTGTTACTATTTCAAAAACCTAGGCCAGACCATTCACAGGTCCTAACTTATCACCTCTCGGCTGTCCTTATCTCTTACTCACATCTACCATCACACCTTAGGCCACTCGTCTACTCATACCAACTGAAAAAATGTATTTGTACTATCACCTATTAATTGAGTATCCTGTTTATAATTAAAAGAATTATCATCCCGGATAACATGTATCACTTTGTAAAACTTTCTATATTTGTTGTCCATTTCCCTTTTAAGTATCTCTATATTATCTACTTGGAGATCAACTGCGTGTTCATATAAGACATGCTCACTCGCATGTTCAGATAAGGCAGTGTTATTACTTCCTTCCTGACATCGAGCAAATTTTGCATTATTCTTTTACACAAATATTGACTCGTCTAATCATAATAGTCCCCCAACAGTCCGTGCATTTTACCTAGTAACTCTAATAGTCTGTACTTTAGGGATCTTTCTCCTTCGAGTAAAGGTTTCTAAGTGAGCAAATATTCTTGTAGGCAACTTTTAGTCTCATAATATTCTCTTATATGGCCCTTTTAATACTCTTGGATACCCCCTGTATTTCGACAGCAAAATTTTGTAGGAGGGCCTTCTTTAACTGTTTCCTTTCTTTCCCATAAGCTATTATTGATAAATAATAAATAAATTTGTTAATGTATTTTTTTTTTTTTTTTTTTTTTTTTTTTTTACACTGAGGGGGGGTAGGACTAGAAAAGTAAGCCGGTTTGATGCCATGGGTTTAACATAACACTCAATGGTCTGTGATTAGTGTCTAAAAAAGTCAATTTTTGGTCACTTTCTTTTTCTAAAGTGAATTCTATTTCACATCCCTTCTCATGGACTATAGGACTGGTCTTTTATATATAGTTTCATTTTCTGTTGAGATGTAGGCCCTGAAGAAGGAATTAAATATTTCAAAACTGTTAGCATTTTAGTCTAGTTTTTTACTCCTGTGGCTGACATCTACATCCCACATTCTCTTTAAAAAAAAAAAAAAAAAAATCGTGCATGAGTGTTCTTACTATTAAATAACTGATGAAAAGCACTAAATTAAGCTTATACAGGTATTATGGTATTCTGATATCTTAAGTAATGATTGTTTTGTAAAGAGGAGGCAAATTGCATTCCTTTAGGCCCCCAACTATATTGAAATGTACCCATAGCCACAGTTAAGAAGGAGATAAATGATTGGGCTGGGAAGGAACACCTTTTCCCTAGAAAAGGAGTTAGAACACAGACTCATACAAAGCCCCTCTTGGGGAAATGTGATAAAAGTAAAACTTATCAGCTACTTAATAAATTAAGCTAAATTGGATTAAAAAAACCAGTTGAGCTCTTAAAAGGGTATGATAGACTAAATAAAACACCTGTTTAATACAGAGACACATCCTAATTTTGTAGCAGTGGAGATTAAACCCCCATTCACTGGATAAGCAAATGTCAGAGACTAACAAGGAAAAAGTTTTATTGCTTTGGAAGAACAGAGATTATAGATCCAAAGAAAGTTTGATTTAAAAAACCCTTTATATTAGGTCTGCTTTCGGGGAATTGATATATGCATAGTTGCAGTACTTGTATAGTAACCCAGAGACATAATGTATATCAGTGTATAGTTCCCCTTGAGCAACCCCGGTACCCTAATCTACTGTAAAGAAAAAGGTTTGTTTCTTTTAAAACATAAATGTTTATGTACTCCTCTCCTAAGCTTAAAAGTATACAAGTATTAGTCAAAATTATACAAATATAATAGAGTCCTTGAAAAATTATACATAAATTTTATGAATTATTTTAACGTTAGCTTTACTTTATATGATCCCAATGAGCCACATATAGTAAACTTCAATTATATATTTCAACATGTATTATGATCATAAGCACATATTACTTTTAAAATTGCATCTTTTATATAACAGGGTAGATCAAGACACCACTGGATTTTTATTTTTTTTTTTTTTACAATTTAAGGCAGCACTCCATATGGTGTGAAACAACTAAATCTTATGAGGATTACCATCCTTCCCTCTCACAGGGGCCTGAATTAAAATGTATTTTTAATACTTTCTATTTTTTTTCAACAAATTGTTAAAAAATAAATGAATTACTCATAATTATATTTTTGACCAATTATTCATTTTAGGCTATTCACCTTAAGAGTTTTTAAATTTTTGAAAAAGTTTTTCACTTTTCCAAAATGTAATTTGTATTGGGAAAGAAAATGTATAATAAAAAGTCCACTACATAGGAACTACATAAAATATGTGAATTCATCAGTATCAGAATGTTTGGATTTTTACTATCTATATCATGTAATCCTGCACCCTTTTAGAATAAATGTATCAATAAACAAATCTCATTACTGTAAGTTGAATATTATGCCTACTACATTAAAAAAAAAAATGTTTTTACTAGCATTTGACATTTTAAACATTCTATCTCTTCTATTCACCCGATTTGGCTCCACAACAAACTCAGTGTTTAATTTTACATTTAAAAGTGAATTGCCAAAATTCATATGAAAAAAAAACATTAGTTTTTATAAACAGTTAAATTTTAATAATTATGTTCTTTAATGTTATCAAAAAACCAATCATTGCAACACGTATTAACCTATATAGCTATGAAAGCTGGACACTTCCCCCTCTCTTTCCCTCCTAAATACATCTAAGTTAGCCTCAGCAATCTCACCTACAAAGCTCCTCTCTGGCTTGATAGATCAAATTTTTCATTTATTCTTATCTATGTTTATCTTTAATGAAACAAGAAAAATCTGCTTAGTTTACACAGGTCTTGCATGATGAACTTTTTTCAGTTACCATACTGGAAGGCAATTTGGCTCTTAAGAGTCTTTTGACTGATAAATGCTCATCAATGGGCTTTGACTAACATTAATGGATCATATAAGTGGGCACAATTTTTTCTAAAGCTTTTGTTTAATTACACTTTTATGAGAAACAAGTATTAAAGAGATACTTAAGAATTTGAACTATAAATGTTAATTAAAGATTTTTTTATACTGATTTTCAAACTATTACTGTTTTGGAATTAACTGATTAAGAAGATGTTAAGACACAAATTATTCAGACTAGGTTTCTTATAATACTCTATATTTTTGGTAAATTGCAAATAGAGTGATAAGTTTTTTGTTTTGTTTTTTAATTTTATATGTTGTAAACCTATACTCCCAAGCTCCCCAATATCCTGTAAGTATCATATATAAAAAAAGTATTAAAAATATAAATAGTGAGAGTTAGAAAAGTAAATAATTTTAGCTAAAGAAAATAAATGTGTCAAATATTTAAAAAAATAACAATAAAATACAATTAATTAAGAATACATATCAAAGTCGGCAACTCTATTGTTACTATTTCAAAAACCTAGGCCAGACCATTCACAGGTCCTAACTTATCACCTCTCGGCTGTCCTTATCTCTTACTCACATCTACCATCACACCTTAGGCCACTCGTCTACTCATACCAACTGAAAAAATGTATTTGTACTATCACCTATTAATTGAGTATCCTGTTTATAATTAAAAGAATTATCATCCCGGATAACATGTATCACTTTGTAAAACTTTCTATATTTGTTGTCCATTTCCCTTTTAAGTATCTCTATATTATCTACTTGGAGATCAACTGCGTGTTCATATAAGACATGCTCACTCGCATGTTCAGATAAGGCAGTGTTATTACTTCCTTCCTGACATCGAGCAAATTTTGCATTATTCTTTTACACAAATATTGACTCGTCTAATCATAATAGTCCCCCAACAGTCCGTGCATTTTACCTAGTAACTCTAATAGTCTGTACTTTAGGGATCTTTCTCCTTCGAGTAAAGGTTTCTAAGTGAGCAAATATTCTTGTAGGCAACTTTTAGTCTCATAATATTCTCTTATATGGCCCTTTTAATACTCTTGGATACCCCCTGTATTTCGACAGCAAAATTTTGTAGGAGGGCCTTCTTTAACTGTTTCCTTTCTTTCCCATAAGCTATTATTGATAAATAATAAATAAATTTGTTAATGTATTTTTTTTTTTTTTTTTTTTTTTTTTTTTTTTTTTTTTTTTTTTTTTTTTTTTTTTTNTGAAACACTTATGTTTTATTTTTTGCTTAAATAGTAATACAAGCAAAATAATGAGTATTAAATGATAAATGAATAAAATTAGAGTGTGCTATAAGGAGTAAACATTTACATTCAATCTCAAAATTCATTAAACATTATTTTCAGTATTGCATACGAAATATAGATTTTATCTTAAATAAACTCAACTCACTAATTTTTAATATTACATAAGCTGCTTTAGTAATTTTTAAGTAAAAATCAAATACTTAAGAAAGAGGTTTCACCAGAAACCTAAAATTATTATAAAACCCTCTGTCAAATGTAATTTCATTTAAATGGAATACAATTGTATTTATACTACTTTATTTTAATAGCATTAACCAAAACTATTCTCTGTTAGAATAACAGAATGCATTGGGGTAAGGTATAAGAAATACACCATTGGGCAATGATTTTTTTTTTTTTTTAATGTACTGATGTCATTTTATTGATGGTTATCTTGATGTGACCATCTTCAGGGTTACAATAGAAGTGAAGGGCCCCTCCCTTCTCCCCTAGAAGGGACAAGTATTTATGCCTGTGGGTTCTGGTGACGTGACTGGATTCTGCCTTGCTGGTAGAGTCCTGTCTAAGGTCACCAACGATGTGGAAAACGTGTCTATTTTCTGTTTCTTGGCATAAGTGATGTGTTCTGTTAGCAGAGATATGCTAAGTTGAGTTGAGATGAGTCTTCCTGTTTGTCCAATGTATTGGGTACTACATGTGCCAGGGATGTTGTAAATTCTAAGAGTTTGAAGTTCTAGATCATCCTTGGGGTTCGATAGTAGTTGTGATATCTTCCTATGAATAGTCTAGTTAGACTGTAATCCATGATTTTAACCCTAGATGTCTTCTCTGCTGTCCCTTTAATATAAGGTAGTGTAACTCTTGGTGTCCTCTTGGGATTCACTCTTCTTGTAATAAACAAATCTTTGTAGCCCTTCTTTCTTGATGTAGTTCTCAAATGCCTTCTTTCCTTGAGTAGTTTGTTGAGCTCACATATTTGTTCTACTCTGTGAAACAATTCTTATAACTCTTGTTGTCTGTGCCAGGTGATTAAGTAAATCTGCATGTAGATCCCTGTTTTTGAGTGTAAGTTTTCTGTATACTGTATGTCCCTAAGTTCTGTCTTCTTTTTAATTAACTCAATGTCTAAGAAGGAAAGTCTGTAGTTCAGGAGCAGAACACGAAAAAGAAGGCAGACAAGTCAGCAATAGCAGAACATTTCTACATTACAAACCATAGCATTCCATTTGAAATTACTAAAGTAATAGCCAAGATGACATCTGCTTATGTAAACCTATGTAGGTCCCTAAGAGAAGCAATAGAACAAAGAGAACGGATACAGACTAAGTAAAAACTGGCACCCTGCTTTGACAAAGCAACAGATATGGTCATCTCACGATGGTGACTTTAGACAGCACTCTAGTACCAGGTCCCAGCTTTTGGGCCATGGCATTGCATACCCAATTGCATTGCATTATATACATATAATATGTCCCTTCTCTTCCTTCACTGCTATTGTAACCCTGAAGAGGATTGCAGCAAGATGTCGCCCATCTCGGCTTTCGTTAAGCTTGGTAACCGTTAATTAAATAACGCGGTCCAAATCAGAAGAAGAAATTTGAAAAATGGCATATTTTAAATACTAAAACAAATTTTAGGATGTTTTTACCATATTGCTACACAATATTGGATTTAATTAATTCCGTTTTTTTATTTCAATATGAAACTCTTCAGAGGATAGAGAAATGTTAAAAATGTTTTTACTTTAATATAAAAGGAGTAATACACAGAATTATGAGTTTCTTCGTGGCTTGTATGTCTAATTTATTGTGGTGTACCATCTACTTATAAAATTATCATTTGAAATATGCTTTCAAGAAGCTATTTGTTATTAAGAATTATTATTAAAATTTACTACTTTAAATGCACATTTGCTTAAAAATTGAGTTTTTCTTCTTTTATTTATTTTTTTTTTTTTTTTTAATTTACTTGTTGAAAGATTAAATGACGGTCTGATACAAATGCACAGATATTAAGCTTTCGAATTTTTTATTAGGGACTTTACGAGTTACTAAAAGAAATTATGAAATATAGTGGCCTTAAATATTTCATGTATTTGAAAATTAAAATGTTTTAGTTTAATATTAAGAAAGAAAGAACTTTGGTATCATTGGTCTTTCAAGAGTTTTAAAGAGAGAATAAAAATTAGTTTAATTTTAATGGAATGGAATGCAATAATTTCAGTTAAATTTTTATGATATGGTCCTTACTATTGAATTTTATTACCCTAAGATTTGCATTTCAAATAAACAGATTATTTCATTGCCTGTTTCTTGTTGTCAAGAATAACCATGCTTCAGTTAAATACAATGTTCACTTAAAGTAAATACAAATTACATGAGAAAACAATTATAAACATTAAGAAGTAAGAGGTAAGTATATTGTTGAATTTAAAGGAAGAAGAAGGGGAAAGGTGGAAGCAGTTGTTGCTGGGTCCAGTGCTCACCCCCGCCAGAAGACGATAACATCTCAATTGGAGATATTGTATAGTAAGTTGTTATTCACATTGATCACTGATGAAGTTCTTGTTTGGAATATTTATAATGCATAAAGGATCTTAAAATATATGTAATTTGTGTCATGTGTCGCAACTTGCGACAAAATATATGTTTTCAGCTGTTTCTTGAAAGGTCTACTACAGTGAAACCTCGTAAAAAGTGAAACGTCGGTTCATTTCCAGTCATATATTTGACCCACACATATTCAACAGCTCATTTGATAGAGATTCAAATGTCTTCATGCTATATTAATTTAAAATATAATGGGAGACTACCTGTTAAAATATACTTCTTAATTGCAATTACTTTTACTAAAATTAACCAATTTCCCTCAAAAATAATATATAAACTTTTTATTGAGGATGGGAAATGAGTAGCTATTGCAACCATTTGCAAGATAGATTTTTTTGCCCACTTGAATAGATTCAGCCTATGTGCTGTTTCAGATAAGTACTAAATATAAATAATATATAAATTCTAATAGAAAATATGAAAATAACTATTACGTTCATGTGAATGTGTACTTGTTTGTATTTATTCAAGTGAAACACTTATGTTTTATTTTTTGCTTAAATAGTAATACAAGCAAAATAATGAGTATTAAATGATAAATGAATAAAATTAGAGTGTGCTATAAGGAGTAAACATTTACATTCAATCTCAAAATTCATTAAACATTATTTTCAGTATTGCATACGAAATATAGATTTTATCTTAAATAAACTCAACTCACTAATTTTTAATATTACATAAGCTGCTTTAGTAATTTTTAAGTAAAAATCAAATACTTAAGAAAGAGGTTTCACCAGAAACCTAAAATTATTATAAAACCCTCTGTCAAATGTAATTTCATTTAAATGGAATACAATTGTATTTATACTACTTTATTTTAATAGCATTAACCAAAACTATTCTCTGTTAGAATAACAGAATGCATTGGGGTAAGGTATAAGAAATACACCATTGGGCATAATACCTATTTAAACATAACTAAATTTGACTTTTTGAAATAAATTAACTAATTAATTTTGTTACCAGCAAAACTGAATTATTCATAATAATCTGAAGCACATCATATAGATAAAAATTTTCCTAATCTCTAGAGCTGTAATTTTCGTATAAGTGCAACTCTTTATGTTGGATCAAAAAAATGATCATATCATAATTTATATAGACTACTAATATTGATATAAAAAGAGGTTTTATCAAAAACCCAAAACTAGGTTAGAAACATTTTAACAATCTTTCAGACTCAAAATAATAAATGATAAATACTTTATTACTCAAAAATAATAAATCCTTTTTTCATATTAATAATATTATTAATCGATCAAGTAAAATTACTTATAAAATCCATTAAAATAATTATTATGAATTATAAATATACTTCATTAACTGAAATAACCAAATTTTTTACTCAAGAACCAGCAATCATTAGTATAAATTATTATTATAGTAATAACAATATTTGTCACTTACTGTGGATTAATAATTTACATACATGAAAAAAAGTTTCATGTGTCATATTAATTTTAATCTTCTATTTTTATATACTTATAACTAATTGGGTCCCTAAATAAGAATCATAGTCACATTAAGATTACACTAGAAAGCGAGGTTTCACTGTATTTTCTTTATAAAGTGAATTGTTTACTCTGCGCAAACATACTCACTTGTTACTTTTACTGAAACAGATAATATACTTTTTTTTTCAGTTATCTATATATACCATCCAAACACATCTGTTTAGTTAGTGTTTGATACCCTTCATTTGATTTTGTTAATAGTCTTTATTAATAAACTATATATATATATATAGTTAAATCCTCATTTTACAGAAAAAATTTGATTATTTGCTATTGCACAAATTCTCCCCTGGAGAATAGGAAATAAATGAGTAGCCCCAGCTGAAATGAATATAAGGCTATATAGAGATTTGGCTAATCATCATTGGTATTTTTAATGTATAACTAGTTAATTTAATTAATCTCCCCAAATCTTTATTTTATGTACAATTTAAATCATTGGGGGTTCTTAATATAGGTGATCCGCTATTATCTTCCCCTGGGAGTGAACAGAACACTTTGGTACTAAGCCGCTAGTTTCGCTGCCTGACATGAACTCCCACTATTATATAACCAAAATGTCGTAATTACTATTTAATAATAGCTTACCTGAATATGTGATTCCGAAAATCATAAACCCAATTCATCCTTGCATCTGGGAGACTAGATGGGATGCATCCCGTAGAAAATGGTCTGGGTCTCCACCTCTAAGCCCTAACCACACACTGTCTAGAGTCATTAATTCGTTGACCGATTTCAAAAACTAAAAGTAGGATGAAACTAAACACACTGAAAAAAAAAACAAGTCACCTTGAACGAACTAACTACCAAGAAACAAATTCATTTGTTTAAAACAGCGTAATCTTAGTGCAATTACAGGCAACCCTTATTGCTGCCAATATAATTTTTAATATAAAATATCATATTTATTGTAAATATAGAATCTTGAACAAAAAAAAATTCATTTTATTTTACGGATGTTTGATTCATAGATTATTACTTTTTATGTAGATATATATTTCTCAAATAATACGAATATGTAAATATATTCTAAATAAATTCTTCTTATTACTTAATTAACAATATTTGGGATTCGTGGCATATATATTCACTCCAATACTTTTTTCCGTAATTAAAAAGAATTTTATTTCGTAATAATTACATTTGGTATAATCTGTCAAACTATTACTTAACATACAGTTTTATTTGATCTTTTAGTGTGTTTAAACAACATCCTTAATGATAAAATAGGGAGCTAGATAACCTTTCGTGTGACGTCACAATACAGTCAAGCAAATCACATATATTAGAAATTATTCTTAAATCTCTTAATTAAATAGTTTAGAATATATTTTATTAAATATAAACATAAAACACCAAAGTCTCATTAAAAAAGGTTAATCCCACATCTGATTATTATTACATGGTAATAAAAAGAATTCAGAATAACTGTAAAATAATTTTAACTAAATGTTAATTTAAAATTAATATACTATAGTGTGATTAAGGGAGGTTTATGTAAGACAAAATTAATTTGTAATGTTTAGTAGTCAAAACTGATTATTTAACCCAATGAGTATTTGTATATCACTTTCATACAAAGAATCTATGATCTGCTTTTTTTTTAAATGAACTTTAAACAATAATAATGGGTTTAAGTAGAATTTAAATATTAAATGTAATCATTTACAATTATTCTGTGGGATTCACTTAGTTTCCTCAGAATAGGCTGTTTCTGTGAGGCAGACTGTTATACTGTTAATGCTAAATTATTTTTATGAATTCAAATTTTATTGCTATACTATTTTAAGGGATATTTTTTACTATAATTTTCCACATTGTAGAAATTCATTAAATAATAAGTAATTAGTTCATTTTTTTTGTGTAAATAAACACCAACATGACTTCTGAAGACTTCTTCAATTCTTGATATCTTAAGTCAGGAAAAATGCAAGTTCTCCATTAATTTTGATTTTTTTTTTTTTAAACTAGAACCTTTAAATATACCAAAAAGGTTATTTCTGGTTTACAGCAGTTATTTAAAAAAATTTTAAATATGAGTTATGGATAAAATAGATCCAATGATTAGCCAAAGCAAAATATATATCAACTTCCCAGCTAGATGAGTCATTTTACAGTAACTTCAGTAGTACAAATGAATTAATTTATTATGAAAGTCACCAGTGATCACATGTTTTGTAAGCATATTTCATTTCTTGAGAGTAGTTCGGTTTTCTTTCTGCATGAAATGCATGAAAACTCTTATTCTATGAAGAGCATTGCATGGTTATTTGTTTTTAGCATCAGAAATATGTAAATGAACGCATGTCCCTTTTTTGCTACTATTAATCATCTAATATACCTACTAGTCAATTATTCTATTGTATTTATGTACATGAACTTAATAACTTATGAAAGTCTAAAATTTGTTTATTCTGAGTGGCTATTTCTGTGTTTTTACATTCAAGATCTCAATGTTTGATTATAGCAAGGTTAAAAAATGCTGGGTTCATAATAATCCAACTATCAGTTATAATCATAAAAAAATAACTTTAATGGAGAAAATAAAAAAAGTTTATTAATAATTATTGAATTGTTTATATTTTAAAATTAATTTATCATTTATTTCTTTTAAAAGTTTACTTAGTTACATTATGCTTTTAAATGATAATAGAATGAATTACACTTTTTATTATCGAAGACAGTGACTATTACGATTACAATTTTCTTATTTCACAACTAGTACAAATAGCATGGAAATTGGGAATTGGGCATAATCAGACTTTTCAATAGATATCATATTTTATAATGAACAGTTGCATGAAAAATATACTAGTCCATTTTTAATGAATAAAACCAATAATGATAATGAAGTAACAAAATGTATAGGAATAAAGTTCAATAAACTAATAATTATTAGTATTAGATGTTTTTTGTTGGGATTTGGTCAAGGTAGATAAAAAAAAAAATACAATTTAAAAAATGTGTATTTTTTTAATTATCGTTGATTGAAGATGACTTACAATGTAATGCAAATTGAATGGGATATCAAAAGTATTTATGTAGTCAAATATGTAGAAAAATTCAAAATACAAAAAACAAACTACAAAAAAATATAATTCAGCACACTATCACACATTCATGTCATAAAGGCAAGAGGGGACGTAGTGCCACCAGGATCCCATTTTCATGACTGAGAGGTAGGGTTTGGAACTTGTGAGAAATGGATGGTGGAAGGGTGGGGGTAGAGGCGGTAAGTACAAATGGGGAGCGGCCTGCATCAAATGGGGCAATAGCAGGAAAATAGGTAGGACATTTCAGCAGATAAGTAGTTTTAAGGAACCAGGAGAAATGTTTTACAGGTTTATTTTGAAGGAGGGCTAATGGTTTTTCTGAATGTTGAAAATGTTTGAATAAGTTTAAGAAATTGTTCTATGTCAGTTCTGTAATTAACTGGTTTGTGTTGTAGTAAGTGTTATGTTTAAGATTTTAGATAAAAGGCATTTGTGTTCATAGGGTTCAGTGGAAAGAATGGTAATGTGGTCTCAAATTTACCATTGAAATTGAATTATCAACTCCCCTTCCTTGACACCCGTGTTATCCGTAACACTAATGGGTCTATCTCTACTGGTTTGACCAAACCCCAACATAAAAACACCTAATAATAATATCTACCGTCAAAAAATAATGAATAATGTTTTAGGCTTAATTAACGAGTTTACTTATACTGTAACATTATTACTTGCCTTAAGGTTGTCAGCTAAACATTAATTCTTCCACATCTAAAATAAAATAAAATTCTACACACTTAAAAATCAATACCTAAATTCTTAGAAAGATCCAAAATTAGGAGAAAAATTCTAATTAAAATGACATTTTACTAATGTCTTGAGTAAAATAACCTAAAGCAAAATCAAACTGCATTATTTACTACTAAAAATTCAATAAATTTGACAAAACACTTGAAATTTGTTTTAATTATATATAAAACTGCTACTAAAATAAAAATTTAAAATGAAATTTTCAAAATTACTCTGAGACATTCTTCTAGAAATGGCAGAGGACTTTTCTCTTATATAAAGAAATGTAGCAGGAGGTTATTTACTCTTATTATTTTTTTCTTGTTAACCAGAAGTTTAAGAAGAAAAAATTAATAATGTTTTAATGGGTTTTTTATTTAAAGAACATAAGGAATGATAACAATAAAAAATGAACAGTTAGTAAGAAGAATATTTGTTAGGTGAATTAAATATTCTATATTAAATAATATTAAATATTGTATTGACTTTCTGTTAATTAAAGCATTCAGCTTATTTTAGTAAATATTCTTGACATATTTTAACCATTTATATTATATAGTTCTCATCGTATCACATGTTCATTTGATTCAGATTAAAGTTTGAAACTAATTATGAGTAAATTATTCATTAAATAGGAAATTAGACGAAGACCTGATACATGAGATTGTGAGGTGATGGAGCAGGACTGGAACACATGATATTAAGCCTCATGAGTTCAAGAGAGTGAGGAACTTTGTCTTCTTGGGGACTCAGTTAAACTACAAGAACATCACCCTGGAAATAAGCAAGAGAATAAATTCTGCCAACCAGTTTTACTTAGGTTCAGTGAAACATTCCAAAGGTTAATTTATCTAAAATGGGACCAACACAAACCTTTATAGGACTCATAGTCCTTTAATAGTTACACTATGATATGGATGTTGCAAGATTTATAAGGATTGGGAGATTACACTGGGTAGGATTCAGAATGGAAGAATCTCAGCTCGCATAGATGCTGACAGGTGAAATCCAAAGCATCAGGGGAAACAGCCAATCATGACCGGGAGAAGTGGAAGGAAGAAATTGGGAGAGTTGCTATCAACTCGTGGAACAGAAGCGTTCACCAAAGAAAGTTCTTACCCACAATAGAAAAAAAAGCTGGAGGCCATACAGATATCGCCTGAGCATTGGATAACTCAAATTTTTTTGAGACATGGGTGCTTCAATAGCAAACTGCATTATTTCAAAAGATGAGATTCACTTATTTGAAATTGTGGCAAGGCCCCATATTTTATTGAATTGAGGCCCAGACTTGAAGTGAATTGCTTGTTGCTCTGTATATAATGATAAAACATAAAATTGTTCAGCACTAGCCTGTATCTACTACACAAAGCCAAGTATTGTCATTTTAGATAAATTTATTAAATCACTTATTTCTCATATATTAAGTAGAAAAAATAATTTTTTTTTTTTTAACCTGAGTTCTATTGAAAGAACTATGTTGACCTAGAAATGGAATGTATTCTTAGTAATTAGAACCAGACAAAGCAATTGTCAGCTTGTATTCTATGTTTACAATATATCAAACTCCTTGGCAGAATTTGTTATTTATTTATTACTGAGTAAAATATTATGAATAAAGTATGTTTTATCATTTAAATAGTAATTTAAATATAAATAGTATAATAAAAATTTCTAACTAGTACAACTACCAATAAATTTTATGAGTAAATGTCTCTAGAAAAAACTCATTTTTATAAATGTGGTAGAACTCAAATGTTCAATTATATTCTGAATTCTACTGACTTAAGCTTTGATAAAGAAAAACTACCTTTGGTGATTTTTACTCTAAAAATCTGTAAAACAATAATAAAAACAGGTAGACAAAGCTATATTTATATTTAAAGTATTCTTTTTTTT
>KZ806918.1:626764-641016 GCA_000696205.2 Oncopeltus fasciatus | reverse complement strand
ATAGTATTATAATTTTATAATAGTACTGTAATCAGAAAAACTGATAGCTCAGCCGGCTAAACTTTTTCAAAAAATATCTCAGGAGAACATTCCTTCAAAAATCGCTAAAATCTTTAATTAAAATATGGAGTGATTACTTACTGGAAAATATTTGTCAACAAAGGTAATTGACAGCTGTCCTCATAGCTATGAAGGGCCTTTTAAAATGTATAAATAAAAAAAAATTAAATTTATTTGTTTAGAATTCTTTGATGTTCTAAAATTATGATAAATATTCTGTTTCAGTTTTAAACCTGTTCACAATCGTGAAATTTGGAAACGATGAGTGTGGTGAGGGCGGTATATGCTACCATGAATTTGAATGCCAGCAACTCGGCGGGACAGTTCAAGGGCCCTGTGCCAAGGGTTTCGGCGTATGCTGCACCCGTAAGTTACCAACATCTCAGAGTTTTACAGAATGCATTTTAAATTGTGGAAAACTGGGGCGCCAGGGTAGCTCCGGGGATCCGTTCGAGTATCGCAATCCTGACGCCGCGGGTTCAAATCCGGCTCTTGGCCAGCTTTTATCTATAAATAGAAGCTTGCCCTGAGCTATGGATGTTTAGAATGGGATAGCAACCTGTAGATAGCCCCTCCCTTCAATACCTTAAGGGGTTGAAAGGGAGGCTAATACTTTATTAAATAGAACGTTGTTCTTCATAAGATAGCATAATAATGGGTTGGTTAATGGCGACATATAACAATTTATTTTTTCTAACAAATTTATTTTTTCATCATTCGATTTATTAAAATCTTGAAAACAGCTTTCTTTCTTGGTGAGTCTTCTACATTTAATGTAGCAAATCGTTCAATGTTGAATTTTCATTTTGAGAGAAATTGATGATATGCTGGCTTATCTCTGATCATAATCCAAAAAAATACATTTCTTGAGAGTATATCAATTATATATATAGTAATTTCGATGTTTCTACGAAAAAAATAATTTTTAAAGTTAATGTTTTCCTAAAAACACTTAAATAGATAATAATCAGTTTATTTATTGATCTATTCACACCAAAATATAATAATTATGCTTTTTTTTTTTTTGCCCTGTCTTTGTGCTAAGTTGAAGTGGGTTGTGGAGAGACGACAAGCAGAAGTCAAACACTCTTCGTGGGAGGGAACGCTCAAGGTGCCTGCTCACTCAACTTGATGAAGATACACGACGCCAGACAAGTACGTTTGGACTTCTATGACCTTGAGGTAAGCTGTTATTCTTACGGTAAATTCTATCGTCAAGAGCAATATTGTGTACATCATTTGATTAATCCTAGCAAGTATTTATTGATTTATTGCCATTTTTTGTAAGTTTCCTTCAGAGTATCTTCCTTAACTTAATTGCTGAATACTCTTCACCTTAGAAACCTTCCCCGTGAAAATTTGAAGAGTCCTCATTCAATCTCAACAAATTTAACTAAAATTATTTTCAACAGATTTTGATGCCTTTTTCCCGGGCCGATTGAACTCAATTAGAAACCCCTCTGCCCTGATCTTACGCATGCTCTGAACCTCCGCACCGGTTTCTTCAGTTTTTAGGCTCCACCGGAGCATTTTGGAGCAGGTCGGCATAATTCAGGAGCTTTATTGACATTGCCTCGACCTGGGGCTTCTTCTTTGGCACATTTGCCTTCCGGGTTCTGCTTTCCTCGGCGTTCTCTTGCCATTACTGGTGGGGGTCTGAGCAAGAGCTCTTGGTTCGGACTTTAAGCCCTCTCTTCTCTTTGCTGCCTTCTTTTCTCTTCGGGCATCTTACATCTTAGAAACCATCTGTATCAATGGGATTACTGCTTCTTGGCTGCCAAGGCGCTTGAACCCGGGGTAGATGTCCGGCAAGTGGGAGAGGAGGAAACCTTACTTCAGAAGAGGTCCATGGAACTGCATGTGTAGCAATCCATTCAGGAACGGAGAGCAAAGCATTCGTCCCCTTATCTCCGGTGGTTTAAAATGTATATGTACGAAAATACTTCCTGGTTCTCTTTCAAGTTTATGGACATGGATGAATTGCAAAGCTCTGGTATCAATATATATGAAGTCAGCATCCTTATAACACACACCTGTGGCTTCCTTATAGGTTTCCACATATAGTACTTTATCAGTTAAATTCTAAGTTATTATTTATTCTTTTGAAGGTAAAACAGTAAGTTTAACTAGAAAAATCAAAGCTTTTTATATGTACAAATGATTTAAAGACTATTTTTTTTATGAAGTTTTGGATAGTAAAACTGTATATATTTCTTTCTAATCGTATTTTCATTATACTATAATTTCTATTTTCAGTTAGAACCTCCAGTTGATGGAAACTGCTTGACGGAAAGGTTACTCATTGCTGGTCAGAATGTAAATAGCATTGTCCCTATAATATGTGGAGCCAACTCTGGACAACACAGTAAGTTAAGCATGTTTTATTATTTTTAAAATAATAAAAAAATAAGTCATTAATTAGTAACTATGAAGTTGTCATACCTTCCATTGTCCGTCTTCATTGGTTTCTGCGAACCATCTGTTGGCGAGCGCTTTCGGACATTGTCCATCTTCGTGGCCGAATACATGCGTTCACTGTCACTGTCTGTATTCACCTCAGCCTCAGAATACAGACAGTGACAGTGAACACATGTATTCGGCCACGAGGATGGATAATGTCCAAAATTGCACCCCAACAGAAGATGGTGTGCAGAAACCAATGAAGACGGACAATGGAAGGTATGACAGTTCTATATCCATTGGTGGTGGAAATAACCTTTTAGATTATTTAACTATGAAGTTATTTGCTAGCTGACGTAAGAACCTTCTTTGAGAATTTCCTCAGCTCTGAAGGAACGATTCACTTACATAAAGTTCATTTTGCTAGTTCACTTTGACGTAGACGAGGCGAGTGGTCCACTGATGATCTCTGTCATTTCCCCGACCAAGAAGAGCTTCCGGATGAAAGTGACCCAGCTGAGGGACGGCGACTACTTCCTCGCTCCCCCGGGCTGCCTCCAGTACTACACTGACCATTCGGGGACCATGCAATCCTTCAACTATCAAGAATCTTCGGCAGATTCTACGTACCTCGTGAGTTGTGTTGCCATTTTCTTTACAACATTGATCTTTCTTAAATATGTTGAGTATGTTCAAAAATTTTATAGGAGAAAATGACCACGAGCATGGGCAATTAAAACTGTACAGGTTTTCTATCTATGTCGATTTAGAAGTAAATATTACATTAAATGCAACTACCGTTTCTTCTTCCGGGTTGGACCATGTCAAGTTGTTGATATTTGCCGAGCTTTCGCACATCATGTGATGGCTTCTTCAGGGCTGAAAAGAGAATTCTTTTATCATTATCTTTTCAGCCCTGAAGAAGCCATCAAATGATGTTCGAAGGCTCGGCAAATATCAACAACTTGATACGGTCCAACCCGTCCTGGGTTTTATTCTTTTGAGATAGCGCTATGTATTTATCTGTAAGTCTGTAACAACTCTTACTAGCTATTACATTTCTCAAGAATAAAGTTAGTCCTGGGTTTTATTCTTTTGAGATAGCACTATGTAGTTATCTGTAAGTATGTAACAACTCTTACTAGCTATTACATTTCTCAAGAATAAAGCTTGTCCTGGGTTTTATTCTTTTGAGATAGCGCTATGTAGTTATCTGTAAGTATGTAACAACTCTTACTAGCTATTACATTTCTCAAGAATAAAGCTTGTCCTGGGTTTTATTCTTTTGAGATAGCGCTATGTAGTTATCTGTAAGTATGTAACAACTCTTACTAGCTATTACATGTCTCAAGAATAAAGCTAGTCCTGGGTTTTATTCTTTTGAGATAGCGCTATGTATTTATCTGATTAAAGAAACATATTTTACATTGTTTTTAACGATTTGTGTCTAATACAGTTATTCTACTAGAAGCTCAGTTTTAAAGCGATTTGGAAGAAGATTAACTATATCTAACATTAAGATCAAATATCTTCAAAATTAAGTCTATAACAATAAATATTCAATATTTCTGCATGCCGAAGTATTTTTTTTTTTCATTATAGGACGAACCGTTGTGTGTTTGTGTGTGTGCGTTGAGAGTGTTTATGAATTTCATAATCAAGGTATAATCGTTTTCTTAATGAACACTTTTATTAAAGGATTGTATTAATGCAGATTCGAGTACATTAAAAATGGAGATTTGTTACCACGATAATTATGAGAAGCAAAAGATTAATAGGCCAAGATAAATAAATAACAACAAGCTTACAAAAAGAGCTATTTATTATCTAATGAGCTTATTATAACGAGTATATACAGTGTATATAAACCCCTTTTGCCTCTTGTGTTTAAGCGAATGGACACCTGCTATTTATAAGCTCCAATATGACTAGTGGAGATATTGATAAGAGGGGACGTCGATTACCTAACGTCCGATGGACATGATGAGTGGCGTATCGACACGATAGCCAACAAATTATGGCCCTTTTGATAATCACTATTAACTCATATAACTAATGGCTACCAGCTGGCTAAAAGGTAAATATCCCAGGGAATTATCGACTCAAGGCGAATGGATAGAATGCCTATCTATATCTATCTGTCGTTCTATCCAAAATCAGCCAAAAGAAAAATGAAAATCCATGATAACCCTGAAAGGTTCGCTGAGTCCTAAATCTCTACGAATTTAGGATTTAATTCTATCGACTCGAATCCTCTTCCCTCCAATTTCATTTCCTTACTGGTTTTAGAAATCAATCCCACTCCTCTCTGAGGACGGATTACGTCCTGGGATAGACGAGCAAGGACAACAATGTACCCCTAATGTATAGAAAATGTACAGAATATATATTTTTTTTTAATAATGAGTTATATATAATTCAATCCCACTTAAAATCAATGATAACCATTTCAGCCAAAGATCAGCAGAAAATGACGATCCTAGCTCAACTTAAATTCTCTAAAACTTGTGAGACTATACTATTGAATATTCTAATTTCTCTTTTTGTGGAATATTGGGGCATTTTATGACAAATTAAGTGACTTTATAGTGGGTGATATTTTTTAGCGCACATATACTATAATTATTCTAATATAATTACAACATTATAACTGTTCGTATGAAATTTTTTGCTGCGTTTAGGCATTGTATGGAAATGTACGAATGCAAAATGTATCATCTTACTTTTATCACTTTTAATTTAAAATTTATTATAATATAATACATATTTTTTCAAATTCTATTTCGTTTTGTCATATCGATAAGATCCTTAGATATACTATTTTATTAATAAATATACTTTAATAGTGACTTCTTATCAAATTAAAGGCTCCTTACTTGAATTGTGAAATAAAAATGTCTACTTAGTTTAAGAGCCCTATTTTATTTTATAGTTGAAATACCTATATATATCGTCTTGTGGTTACAGAACAATTTAAATTACGCAATGTGCTTAAAGAAGGGATCAGGAATGTGTTCCGTCGAGTTCATGAATGCAGATTCTACTGGAGAAGAATTTCCATTTGACTTACGAAACGTAGATTTAGGTAAGCTTAAATAAATTTAGCAAACATTTTAATTACGAGTTTACACATCACACACACACACACACACACACACACACACACACACACACACACACACACACGCGCGCGCACACACGCACACACGCACGCACGCACGCACGCACGCACGCACCCACCCACCCACGCACGCGCACACACGCACACACGCACGCACGCACGCACGCACGCACGCACCCACCCACCCACGCACGCACGCACGCACGCACGCACGCACACACACACACACACACACACACACATATACATATAAATGTTTTTAAAAATCTGTCAGGGGAATATACTTACTAGCCTTTCTTTGGAATTCGCTAAAAATGTAAAAAGAAAATTAGACATTAAGTTCATATTTAATTCTATTGAAGTGTTATTTTCTTTTATTTTACGTTAATAAATATGAAAGTATACTAAAGAATCATCCTATTACTTAATTATCATTGATATTGAGCAATAAATTTACAATGTAATATTAATATGTCATCTATTAATCCTTAGTAAGCACATTTTTTTTCCATTATTATGAGACGATGTCAATGTAGTGATCATTTTCTTTTTACCCATTGTACTACAGCTTATTGAATTCTCAGGGTTTATTTTCTGAGCATATGCCGTCAATGCTTCAATAATTCTCGTTCTTGTGGATCCAAGGCGAGAATTTCCTTGTAGAACTATACTTTTTTTATTCAACCTCGTCTCCATTCATGAATAATTTAAAGTTTATAGGACAAAAAAAATATATTTTCTTCCTACTTTAAATTCCTTTACTGAGCTAACGGTTTCAATGTTTATGCATCATTTTCAGGCTAGTCTAGGAGTACCTTTACCTCTGACACTCTTCAGGTAAAGGTGAGAGGTAAAGGTACTCCTTAGACTAGTCTGAAGATGATGCTCAAGCATCAAAACCGGTAGCTCTGTAAGGGAATATAAAGTTGGAAGACAGTATCTTTCCTTCTGTCCTATATGGAAATAATCCTGCAAGTTCTGCTCTTCCACAAGTTCTGTAGTGGAAGTGTAATTTCAGCACTGAACTGCTGTTTACAGAAGGAGACTCGACCGTGCCCGAAGGCGAGGCTGGAGCTGAGGTGTTCAACTGCCCTGAGGACTACCTGATCATCGCCGGCGTGAGGCTGTGCGGACAGAGGTTCAACGACGCCAGCCTCGAGGCGGACTTCACAAAGAGCGCTCCTGTCACAGGTATGCGTGTCTTCTCCCTAAGAGGTTCGGTCCGTCTCCTCATTGTGAGGAAGGCTCTATCCTGTGAGGGAGAATCATGTTCAGATAATTGCAGGAGTCAGTCCTAGACGTACTCTATTTTTCAATTTAGCGATACAAATAATGTGTAAGACAGAGCTTCTCACAGTACACTTATTGTTGAGTCAATGGATGAATGAGCGAATTATTTGGGATGTTTATGGCACTAAATTTCCTAAGGACGAAAAAGCACTTGACAGTAGTACTCTAATTAAGGTTATAATTATTGAGGCTATCTTCTACCTTACTGGCATTGATGAAATTATTATTGGGTGGCCTACCAGTGTAACCTGATTAAAACAGTGTATACAATTTAATGTAAACCCTAATGTGATATCTTATAGATATTAATTTTCGATAATATTCATCAAAACCTTTCCAAATTAATCATAATCATAAAATTACTTGCATGGATTTATCTTTTGTGTTAAAGCCACATAATCATTTATTTATTTTTTATTCAGTAAGTTTTACCTTCTCTTTTAACCCCATAGGGTCATGGAGGGGGGCGAGGGGTATAAACTGGATGCTATCACATTCTAAACATCCAGGGCTCAGGACAAGCTTATTTATCAGTAAATTTCCCAGGGCGGGATTTGAACCCCCGAAGGACTGTGAGACCCGAACGGATCCCATGAGATACCCTAGCGACCTCAATTCATTTAATCAACAGTAAAAATTCATAAACTTGTACTCACATTCCTATGATGATAATCGAGATTTAACGAACGAACCTTTTAAAATAAAATAATGTGGCTATCTTTCAATATTTATAGTTAATGATAACGGAAAATGTGTCTACGTCCCATTCATTCTCCGCACCATTCCTCCATTTAATCTATCCTTCAACGAAATTCCTATTCCCCAATCTATCCCCGAAAAATACCTCGGTTTCTACTTGGACTCAAGACTAACTTGGAAAGAATACATAAGGCAAAGAGACAAAACAGACGCTACGGACTATTATATAGACTACTCGGACGAACATCGAAATAATCAGTACAGAACAAACTACTAACGATGTACAAACCTCTTTGGACATACGCTATAAAACTCTGGGGTACCGCTTAACCTTTTCGCATTCAGCATATCCAATCTTTCCAGTCCAAAGTCCTCAGAACCATTGTTAATGCTTCCTTCTATGTATCCATCTCTACCCTTCACAATGACCTCATAATCGTCCTCGTGAATGACTTTATTCCCTCTAATTTCTCAAAATTCTATTCCCACCTCATACAACATACTTATCCTATACCCAATGAACTATCCTTCCAAACACATCCCGATAATCCTAAACGCAACATAAACGGAGATGGTCCCTTGATCTTCTATTCTTCTATAACAATATATATATATATATATATATATATATATATATATATATATATAAACAATTTTCTATTCATTCCTTGTAATACACCAAAAATAAACCGAAATCAGTATTTTAAGTTTTTTATACAAACATTTGTAAACGTTCGTTGGTGGTCGAAACCAGTCATAAGGTAAGATGAATCAGAACAAACGAATTGAATATAGCTTAGTAACCGTAATATTTATTTCCCTGCATTAATTTTATTTAACATTTTAAAGAAAAACACATCTATTGAATGATATATAAAAACATTACTTTCTGAAATTTAAATCATGATAATAATTGTGGTAAAGAAATCCCACATTTCATTGTTCATTTGAACCGTACAGAAAGCTAGAAGAAAAACTCTCTACCTCAGGCAGGTGCGTTAACCAACTACATCACCGAGAGAGAAAGAATCATTTCTTGTTCCCCGCACTTAACTTCACTCCGAATCTGGTTGACTGGTTAACACACCCGGGCGGATAGTGGGGGACCCGGGTTCGATCCCGGTTGAGGTAGAGATTTTTTTTTCTAGCTCCCTGTACGATTCAAATCAATTGCTTCGTGAGTTGAGCTGACCTCTATTTTTCTTTGATACAGAATTTAATGTGCAATTTTAAGAATTTAAGAATATTAGTTCATTTCTTCTCAAATTTCTTGTTGTTCTGATTTAGTGCATTAATTTGTTCGATTCTAATAATTTTCAATTTATTTTTTATTCATTTCCCTGAAATCATTTTATTTCAGATAGAAGTACGGGTCCATTCATTGTGACTTTTATTTCCAGTCCAACTGTAACTGGCCGTGGCTTTCGACTTCAGTATCAACAACAATCTTGTTAAACCAGTCATATCCTTTGGACATGGGAAATTATTGAATTTGTTGTAAATAGAATTATTTATTTTTATTTATTAAACTTAAATGTATTTTTATGTGAAAAAATTGCATAAATAATAACCCTTTGTACCTTAATTTTCTTATTTATATTTACATAGATTAAGTACTCCCTGCCACAGGGAGATCTTTTAATGAATCCAGGAGTTTACTATTTTTCAAACAAGAAAACATTGAAAAATAAATATTTTTATTTTTTATATAAGCAAGGAATATGTGGGGCTATACCCTTCATCAGGTGCAAAAAAAATATCACAAGGATAATAAAACAATTCTAAATAAAACATTTTAATAGTAAAATTACTATTTACTAATAACGCTTTTTCCGTAAAACTATATTAAATGTTACAAACATACGATTATTTTCCTTATAAACACCCTTATTTATGTGTGTGTGTGTGAATATGTGTATATACATGTGTGCGTGAAATTNCCAAAATATTTAATTTCAAATATTTACATTTTACACTATTTCAACTTCATTCATTTGCTTACTTTTCTTATTATTTTTATTTAAAGGCATGGCAACCACAGAGGGTCATTATTGCCTCAAATACTACTGTCCATAATCGCTGTAGAATTCAATGTTATGCAAGACAGATATTTTTTCAAACTTTTATTATTCATTTTATTATAGTTATATTATTGATACAAACAAAAAAATCATCATAAGGACTAGATCTCTTTGAAATTTTAATCTTTTTTTTTTCCTATATTTTTCCACTGCAAACACTTTTAATCTTCAGTCTTAAGTATACTATGATATCATTACACCATTGTTTTTTTAGCAGTTCTTAGTATATGAGTGCGTGAATTAATGTAATAAATGTTACCAGTCTTATTGTAAGGATTGTTGCGTCAAGTTCCCTGTCCAAGTATCTGTTCGAGAGAACAGGGTTTACTTACTTTGTTAAGATCACTATGCAAAAGAATTAGGATTCAGATATATTTTTAAGTCTCCCACACCTGGCTTGTACTTAGCTTTGTACTTACGAATCCTTCTCGCACCGGGAGAGTATCCTCCGATTACTGAGTCTATGAGAGTCGTGAAACTTGAACGAGTGTCGTCAACTGGAACTCGAAGCCTCTTAGAAAGAGGTGGAAAATCTCGATTTAGCAGATATCAGAGGTCCAGGTTGGGTGATGGCGCCGATTAACAACTATCAGCTATTGACTATATTCCATAATCTCATCTTATTCACAGGCCATTCTTCGGTATCCGCTAATAGCCGATGATCGAAAATACCAGTGAGATATCAGACACCCTAGAGACGAATTCGGCGATAAACTTTTCTTCGTCAGACGTTCGGACCTTGTACAGTTGGCTGTCAGTGGTGGATGAATTACGAAAAAAAAAAAGCGTAAAATGTAATTTTCTACCGTTTATGTTTAATAAATTTTAACGCTTCTTTAAAAAAAATTTACGAATATAACTACGATAGGTGAGCGCATTTCCGTCTCTACCTTCCTGTCCACGCTTGAGCTAACTTTAGTGTCCATACCTTTTAGCCTCTTTGTTCCCTAAATTTGCTTCTAAATTAAATTTCCTCAAATACTCTCATTTATATCCATCTTTAATGTAGCATTGTAAATTCTCCTGCGTGACGGACTTTTTACTTCTCTCTTCCGAAGGGCGACTACTTTCCTCGAAAATTTAAATTTTAAAGTTCTACTTTTGTGAATTCTCATATTCTTTTTCATATTCCAGTATTGCACATAAAAACACGCTATCACCCACATACACACACATATATATGTGTGTGTGTATTAAGATAGATAAATATGTATAGAAAATGAAACACTATCGGCTGCGATATATATAGTAAATAAAACCAGGAGAGAGGAACAGTCTTGTGTAGACACTAAAAGAAAAAATTACATGAAGAAAATTTTTCGGGGATTTCTCGCCTTTTTTCAGTGAGGATGACCAGACTGTAGTATCTAATGATTGTGGGGGAGTGACAAAAAATGTATCATACTAAATTTGTTACAGCCCAAATTTGTAAATTTTGTTAGAATAATTATTAATAATTCTGTTACCAGAGCGCAGAATAACCAACTCACCACTAAAGACTATTTTCAAGTGTCATATGACTTGCCATGAGGAAGCAGGGTATAATAAATTACATAATCAATCACATAATTTTATGTATAATTTCGCTCTATAAGAGTACAAATCATATTGGTAAAGGTTGGTGGACCTTGGCTTGGAGTCCTGCTATGGGTCCACACAGACCGTTCTCTTTAGCGTATTTCTCCAGGTTGAAGAAGAGCCTTCCAAGGAATGGCACAGTTCCATCGGGTTTGCTGCTCTCCTGTCTGTAGAGCAGAGGACGGTATAAGAAGGGCAGAGAGGCTCCGAAGAAAGGAATAGGGGGCAGATACGCTGTAAAAAAATTAACATTTACTCCAAAAGTTGTGCTAAAGATGAATTAAATTTATATTTTTTTAATTTTTAAAATTCTCTTAATGTAGAATTAAAGTATAAAGTGTCTCTTTCTAAATTATGTATGTTGTCTCTTGGATTTTTTTTTAAACAATTAATGAGAGGGAACAGAAAATAAAAAACTATCTGTCCTCGCCAGGAATCGAACCTGGACCTCCTGCTATCCGGGCTGGAATGCAAATTAATCCATTACACCACAAGGACCAGCCAGCTATCTCATTCAGTTCCCTCTACATTTGCGAGAGCCTGTTGTCTCTTGGAGTTAAGTAAATTTGGATATGTTAGTATCTAGGGAAGTTACAGAAAGGTAACATAACTTACACACTTCTTTTTCTTATTCCACGTCTTCTGTTCAGCGAGTGGTTCTTCAAGATTGCATTAAGAACATCTGTCGAATGCTAGGTGTCATATGCAAAGTAAATTTTGATAAGATGACGTGATAACAGCTAAATGAACCTGTTAATTAAAAAACTTGAAGACACGAAAGGCTCGTCAGTTCTTTTGAAAAATTAAAGTAAGAGATGAGTCAACCCAAATTTACAAGAAACATCGTTTTTTTTTTTTGTTTAACTAGCCAAGGGCTCATACTTTTTTTTTATTAACCAGGATCCTGAAAATAATATCGATTTTGTGCAAAATACAATAAAATTAAACTTGAATTGAAAGAGGTGAGTTGTATCTTCAACCAAACCTACACATCAGAATTATCTTTCTCTAAAAAATTAAATTTCTGCCACCCCTAAATTTGATGCAGAATATATATTTGTGTAGTATTTATAGTTGCACAGTGAAATGGTAAGTCAGGAGGAATCGTTAAAATCCAAGTAGACCTGTATATTAATGCTAGTAATTACTTTTACTTACATTGCTAACTTACCAGTGATTTGGTGGTATTTGGAAATGTCCCCATTACCCCTTAGCTCAGATCCCTGAAAATGAAACAATACTAATGTATATGTGCTTATTACATTCATGAAATACTATTCTGACAGTTAATTTTAAAAGTCTCTTTAGGAAGTTTACAAAGTTTAGAAAATTGAAGTAATAATATAAAAATAATTGTATAGGTAATGTGTTTAATACTATATACGTATGTACATAATACTAATCTATTTGGCAATTTGTCTTACACAAACAGTGTTTGCGTGTGTATATATATATATATACGATNAGCTACCTGACACAACTAACACACAGAAAAACACAGTTGATTACGGACCGTGACAGTGAACGTACGTATTCGGCCAGAAGATGGACAGTGTCCGAAAGCGCTCGCCAACGGGAGATTATATATATATATATATATCAAGCAGAGCAGAGAGTCAATTCGTTACATCACATAGCTTCGTACCTTGATGAAAAAAAAATCGGGTCAATAGAAGAGGGGATCGCCCAAAATGTCTTATCAAAAAGAAATTTTTTTCCTTGGAACGGGTTAGTTTAGTGAGATAAAATTCCACAAAGATTTATAGCTTGAAATAAGATTAAAATATCACACATTGAAAGTGAACTTGTTGAAGAGTGGGTTAATATGATCCTTGAATTTAAACGTAACTGCCTAGAAGTCGCAATTAATCGTTTCTCTCAACAGAAATTGACATATAGCATTTATAAGCAAAACTCATTCACGTAAATGAGTTAGATCGGACATATTGGAGGGGTGAAATGGGGCGAAACATTCAAGATATCAGAATAAAACAACATCCTCTCTCATCTTCATGATAGCCCTGAAGATGGCTTACAATGTAAGCCGAAACGTTGGCAGATAATCCTTTATTAAAAAAATACATTTTTTAAATTTGTGTATTTTGGATCTACCTTGACCGAACCCCAACTAAAATCATCTTAGAACAACACCTTGAGCATTCACTTAAATGATAAAAGAGATATGGCAGCTTATAACAGAATACGTCACCGGAAGTTATTTTTAAAAAATTCGACTTTTAGGATTGAAATGATAATTGCAGTACATTCTGTGACTCATTAAAATCATATTACTAGGAGAGAATCATATTTCAAATCCGGCATTTGACTAAGACATTTTCCAAAGCTCTTACGAGCATCATTTTCATCTATTCTAATGTAAGTCGGTTTCTTCCCCTAAAATGATTACTAAAATTTTATATCTGTGTAGTTAGCTTTCACTGTTCCTGATTGACGAACAACTATCTAAATATTAGTAATGACTAAAGGAACTTTTTGAAATTTTTTTCAAAAATTCTGTCTAGGGTCAACCACTGTAGCTTTGAATTCGTAGGGAGCACTCCAGTTTGCCAAATTAGTCCACACGTGCTAAATGTTTGCCTTAGCATAATGTCCACTGTACTAGAAACCAAAATAAACATCTATAAATTATCTTACTCACCGGGATGTTACTCACTGCCCAATGTAGAACTGGACCAGTGCCAATGAAGATAAAAGTGTAGTTAGTACCCTGAAATTAAGTAATGTTAGTTAGTATTATTTATATTCAGTTTATTTGTAAATACTTTTTCCAAGCCCGACCATGTAGAAAAAATAATTTTTGCCGAGCTTTCGTACATCGTGCTGGTTTTTTCAAAACATTTCTAAAATAACGGTCCGATAAAATTTGTATTTGTCTATCAATCCGTCTCAATGCCTTTTTTCTTTATTTACTTTTCAATAAAAAAACAAAATTCGTTGTTTTAGCATTTTTAAGCAAACCATATGATGAGCTAGTTAATCGCAGAAATAAGTCCAGGCTGGTG
>KZ806918.1:612401-622641 GCA_000696205.2 Oncopeltus fasciatus | reverse complement strand
GAGAGAGAGAGAGAGAGAGAGAGAGAGAGAGAGAGAGAGAGAGAGAGAGAGAGAGACCCTGCTCTCTGGTAATACGTAGACGTAAAAAGAATAACTATATGAGTACTTAACAGTTTTCAAGTTTAAAAGATATCTAAAGAAACTAATTTAATGCTTTAATTTCAAATTCTCTGCAAGAAAAAATTTTTTACTTTGACTTTTTAACAAATGAGAACATTTACGCATGCATAAACAAACGAACATATATATAAAGGGTTATTGTCACTACCAATGAATATAGAACTATCATACCTTCTATTATCCGTCTTCATTGGTTTCTGCAAACCATCTTTGCAAACCAGAAGATGGTTTGCAGAAACCAATTAAGACGGATAATAGAAGATATGATAGAACATGTATGTATACAAATATAGCAAAAAATGGAGCTGATAAGATATGATATCTGTATAATTTATTCATTTATTGCTTATTCATTACAAAACATTTTAATACATCACTAATCTAAAATAAAGAAGTTCTTGCTTTCCATGAAATCTATAGCTTACAATGTCCTAAAATGCTGTGATATATGTATTATATGTATATCTATTTATATTATGTATCATAGAGAATGAATAAAGTAATGATTTTCAGTGCCATAGTAGTACTTACTTAAAGCCATATCCGAGTAGCTATCAGAAGAATCGGAAACAACTAATCACGAAAAACAACTACTAATGAGCTATACCACACAAGCGTCACCAATGAGTCTATTGGAAGCAGCTAGTCACTTGGAAAATGTGGTTGAATAAGCAACGTGCTTAATGATCTGATGTGTAAATTATAGAGGTGACAAGTTTTTCTCCCATGCATATTTTCTCTTTCATATTTTGTCTCTTCAATTAAAATTAAACAGACAAAACAATTATAACATTATTTAACATAATACTTGTTTAAACAAAATATTTGAGCTAATATTGAAAGAATTTAGCTCTTGTAGCCTCTTTTATAACTATTTATATAAATAATTTTCTGTTATTTTTTTCACTTATGTCTGCTAAACATCAATTATGACAGTCCCTAAAGTTTATTTACGTCCAAGTGATCCCTTTTAATAAATCAAAAGGCTTCTTAAAGAGAATTATTATTAATTAGAACAGCAACTTGCTGACAGTAGACACAATGACAAGATGGATAAAGACGGAACCGAAGGAAAATGGTATACAAGATGTGAGAGAAGAGATGGGCGTTAAAAATGGGAACCATTCATTATCATAACGCTAAGAATTGAGATAAGTGGTCGCTCACTATTGAGGTTGAGCTGTGATTAAAAGTGAATGGAGACACTAATATCAGACCCCACAGTGAACGTATGTATTCGGCCGGAAGATGGACAGTGTCCGAAAGCGCTCGCCAACGGGAGATGGTTTGCAGAAACCAATGAAGACGGAGAATAGAGACTACTTATATTCGTAATTTCAGTTAGTAAATGATATTAATTTTTTTTTAAATAACATTACTATTACAATTTTTTTTTAATAATTTTATCTAGTGAATAAGTATTAATTTTTATAACAAAAAAATCTTTAATTATCCCTGAGTAATTAATAATATCCAATTGACTTTACAAAATTTAAATAATTTCTTAATTCTATTTTACTACTAGTTCTTTTAAAGTCTAATCTAATTATATCTAATAATCTTAAACTAATTGTTGTGTAATTGGACGTAGTGTTGTTGTATTCTAAGTATTCATTTATTTTAAAGATGGTGAGGTATACTCTCCGTAGCTTTTAAAGTAAGAGTTTCTGAAAATCCTTCAGAAAAATTTGAGCACTGAAAAATCATTTTTACTACTTTTTTTTTTTTATCCTGCTCTAAATACTTCATTTTTAAAGATTTACTACGGGGAGCTGTTTTAAATTAAGAATCGTGACTTCAGAAATATGACAAGTTCAAAAATAATTTCACCTTTGTTTTGGACAGATATCAATAGAAGAAACATAAAAGGATCACTCATGTCTAATCCACAACGAATGGGCCTGATTTAATTTAAAATTTAAGATATTATCAAAGGTTACTGAAAAGTGAACAGAGTTAAGTAATGATTTAAAATTTTATTATTTCATTATGAAGTTGATGAATGATAGTTAAATTTGTCAATTTTCTAAATTTTTTCCAGAACTGTTTAGGAAGATCATATGTCCATGATTTGGACTTGATTTTACCTTTTGTAAGAATTGAAAAAATTTTAGTTCTCAAAATTTTTTGTTTTACTTTTTAAAACTTTTTAATTTTAATTTTTGATTGATTACATTAGTTTATTTTCACAACAGTCCGTCATATGCCAATTTTTTTTTTTTTTTTAAGTAAATTTTGGAAAGATATTTTGTTTCGTTATATACAAAAGGAAAAGCTATTGTCATTTTTTGTGTAAGTTAGCAAGGTAGTTTAGGAGTTTCTCTAATACATATTTGGTTGCCAAACTAATTATACAATGATTATTGCCTAAATGAAATTTGTCATGTTTCAGTAAAATTTTCTGGTGTTAAAAAACATTTCCAACTAAATTTTTCATATGAATTTCTTTAAAAAGTGGTATAATACGTTTATAGTGGTATCAATTATTTTATATAACTTATGAATTCTTTGTCGTAATGATTTTAAATAATTCTATATTTGTATGTTTTCAAAATACTATATTTGTTTGTGGTTTTGTGAGGCTGTGGTTTACTTTGCTGGTGAATACTTGGTATTTCTCACATAAATAATTATTTAGTTGTGATTTATTATCCCACGTAAATTTTAAACAATTAATGAGAGGGAATAGAATAAAAAATCTATCTGTCCCAGCTAGGACTCGAATCTTGATCTCTTGCTTTCCGGGCCGGCGTGCTTAACATTGCATCATCAGGACGAGTTAGATAACTTACTAACCCTAACCCACTTACTAGTCTAACCCACCAGAAAGACGAATACATTTTATTTCTTTTGGAATCCGAAAATTTCGAAAACTCTTTTATGTATATAATAAAGTTTTAGAGCCAAACAACTTATCTTTTTAAGGACAATATGGAATTTATCATTCTTTTCCTACTATTTCTCAAAACATAATTTACTCCATAAGTATCAAGAACACCAAGTACTATATTTCCTTAATAAAAATTTATTAATTATTATTAACTATATATCAATTGCGTAAGAAAACATTTCTTGTTGGAAGTTGGAAGTCTTCTGGTTGGAAAAGAGGAAGTTTCCTGGTGTCCGAGCCGAAGAGAGGAGTGACCGAAGGGGAAGATCGATGACATGGGAAAAGCTAACAGTTGTTGCCCACACTCCGGCCCAGAATGAAGTCCACCTCTGGCAAGGTATCGTTACACACGAGACTCCTTAATATGCCACCTCTCAGGGGTGTGTAGCAGTCGGTCCGAGGCTCTCGCTACCACCTAGGTGTAGGTAGGACAGTAAGTGAAGCGCTGTATACTCGCGGACACACATGGGTGTCGGCCACTCAGCAAGCAGACTAGAATCGCCTGAGTAAACAATGCATCGATATCGATTGACTGTAGCCATTTAACACATCGACAGACACTAAGTTTCATTTATTTTAAAGATGATGAGATATACTCTCCGTAGTTTTTAAAGTAAGGATTTCTGAAAATTCTTCAGAAAAATTTTAACTTCGGGGAGCTGTTCTAAATTAGGAATCGTGACTTCAGAAATATGACAAGTTCAAAAATAATTTCACCTTTGTTTTGAACAGATATCAATAGAAGAAACATATAAGGATCACTCATGTCTAATTCACAATGAATGGGCCTGATTGAGTCATAATTTAAGATATTATCAAAGGTTACTGAAAAGTGAACAGATATAAGTTTTGATTTAAAATTTTATTATTTCATTATGAAGTTGATGCATGATAGTGTTACATTTGTCAATTTTATAAATTTTTTCCTGAACTGTTTAGGAAGATCATATGTCCATGATTTGGACTTGATTTTATCTTTTGTAAGAATTGAAAAATTTTAGTTCTCAAAATTTTGTGTTTTACTTTTTAATTTTAATTTTTTGATCGATTACATTAGTTTATTTTCATAACAGTTCGTCATTTGCCAATTCTTTTTTTTTTAAGTAAATTTTGGAAACAAATTTTGTTTCCTTATATACAAAAGGAAAAGCTATTGTCACTTTTTGTGTAAGTTAGCAAGGTAGTTTAGAAGTTTCTCTAATACATATTTGGTTGCCAAACTAATTACACAATGATTATTGCCTAAATCAAATTTGTCATGTTTTAGAAAAATTTTCTGGTATTAAAAAACTTTTTCAAGAAAATTTTTCACATGCATTTCTTTAAAAAGTGGTATAGTACGTTTATAGTGCTATCAATTTGTTTATATAACTTATGAATTCTTTATCGTAATGATTTTAAATAACTCTATGCATGATATTGTTACATTTGTCAATTTTCTAAATTTTTTCCTGAACTGTTTAGGAAGATCATATGTCCATGATTTGGACTTGATTTTATCTTTTGTAAGAATTGAAAAAAATTTTGCAAAAATGCATCGATATCGATTAACTGTAGCCATTTAACTCATCGACAGACACTAAGTTCTTCATTATGCTACTCATTGACTTACAATTGCTTGATCAATGGATTTTTGTACAATTTCACCCATATCTGGAAAGTGTTTATAAAAAAAAATTGACACTATCAATGACCTAATCTCCTGTATTTCAAATAGAATTTTCCCAGAATTATTATTATATGTCTATTTTGAGTAAATTAGCACTAATCTTCAGGCTACAAATAAGTTATTTTCAACTTGCACTCATGTTGCTAACCATTGTTCGATTAGTTATTTTGAAGCTTCAAGCCATAATTAAAAATTTTTTTATAATAAGCTTAAATAACAAACTAACTTAATATATTTGGGTATTAATACATTTTTCATTGCTTTAATATTATTTATATTCATATTTTTTCAATTAAAATTGAAAAATGTAACATAATTTAATGTTTTCATTGGAGAATATGGTTCCCTAATAGTTATATTTGCAGAAAAATTGTATTTCAATGTTTTTGTTTAGTTTGTTAGGGACTAAGGGAATTTATAACAAGATTATCTAGATAAATATTACACTAGTTGGTAAAACAATGTGATAAAAACGTCATGGAAATAAGTTGTACAGCACATTCTAAAATTATATTATGTAAGTTAAAAATAACTAATAGGTTCAAGGTAACTAATTATACGATGAAATAATAAAATTTTTCTGTTCACATAAAACACTTATGTAAATTGGAAGTAACATTTATGTAGTCTCCAGGTAACTTCTAGTATACTCGAAAAATCGCAATAAAATTAAAAAGCAAAGAAAAGTTTTTACGAAAATCATTTTATTCATAAAACAGGAGCTGAAGATGTTTTAAAATAAACTTAATCTTACGAAGGGAGGATTATCAGATATTCGGTCTTGGTACCAAGGCCGAATTCCTGATAATCAAATGTTTGTTATTCTTAAAAACACATGTATACCTTTAAATTGGCCCAACTACTATATATAAAACAGCTATAATAATGGGAAGCATTAATAGCTTACTTTTTGAGATCGTTTTTACTCATACTTACTCTTTCATATGAATAAAAGTTCCAATTCGTACTAGGGTATAATTTATCCGTTTTGGAGTACTTTAAGGGGATTTGAGATGCCTATCTTTAAATGAGAATAGAATAATTTTACAGAGAAATGTTCCATATTTGCCGATCATGTTATCAGGAAAATGCATTTGTTTCTATTTCGACGAATTTATAAACTCCTACAATTTAATTAGAAGCATTTATTTCATGATTATTATACAATCTTTTTAATATTTATTATGAATAATTTGCGTAATTTATTTTATTTAGAGGGACATGAATTTCATTTGATTTAACGTTCCAGAAGTCTGCAATCTAAATTTTCATTTTTTTCTGAAGAGGATTGATTTTTCTATATATAATATTGTGGTGTCACAATCTTGGTTTACATAAGCATATTAGATACTTTGAACCAAATAACAGTATTTTATAAAACATTATTATTGATATTTGTACATTTTTATAATATTAAATTAGAATGTCTTGAGTGTCATCCCCTTTATTTATTTTTAATTGCTTATCGACATAAAAACTTTCTGCACATAATTAACCTCATAGAGGTAAACTAAACGATTATTTTGAATACTTTTTTTTTTTATAACCTTCATTTACATATTATTTTCTGTTAAAAATAAATAAAAACATTTTGTAATTTGATTACAATGAATAATAGAAAAAAATGATATTAATGAAAATCACATGAGGAGAGAAGGTGACCAGTAACACAACTCTCAAATAAATTTAACTATGACACATTTTATACGTTTCTATTTATTATATTTTTTTTAAANGTGTTGCCCAATACTTATTTTCTTATCCAAGGTATTCCTTATTTTAAAACTTATTAAAGTAATACATGCAATTTTTAGTTATTATGTGAATAATAAATATAAAGCATCAACTTTATATTATTATTATTCACATTACTTAGAAAAACAATTCTATTTTGGTAAATCCTTCTTCAGAGTATACTCGCACATATGAAAATTTAATAAATTGGACCCCTTAAATGAAATGGATATTTGAACTTTTAGACAGACTTTAACCTCAAGGGACCCACAGAAATAATATGAGAAAACCTTCAGAGTTTTTGATAATTTTAGTAATTTCTTTATGAAATAATTAACAAATCTTATAATTTGTATTTCTATAGATGTTCTAGGCACTTTCTATGATTTTTTCGACCTATACGGCACTTGACTAGCTTCAGTAATTTGATTCCATCAGAATAATATTCATCAAATTATTTTTATAACTTCTTTTTTCCTGGAGGTAACAGGAATATTGATTACTTTAGGGATGATGGTGATGTAGTCCTTACTGTTTCAAATTTTTTTTTTCGTGGCCGGTTTCGGTGACAATACACCTTCTTCAGGCACTAGAGAGTGTCGCCAGGTACGGTTCTCTCCTCAGTGGTGCTACGAGGATACTGTAGAGAGAACCGTACTTGGCGACACTCTCTAGTGCCTGAAGAAGGTGTATTGACACCGAAACAGGTCGTAAATAAAGTTATTTGAAACAGGAAACACTTTAGACTCTCTTTCATCCCTAAAATTATTTTTATAAATAAACGAGTCACAAAGTTTATAGAATCCATCTATATAATTGACATAAATTTATTGTCTAACTGTAATATATGCATNGACCTACAAAGAGCAATGTAATATTACTGGAAATTTTGGACACATTCTGGGAAATAAGAAAAATGAAATAAAGAATATTATTTAACTTCTTAAATATAGCTAATATATACAATGATGTCTAAATGCTATTAATCTAACTATATGTGTGTACTTGTGTGTGAGTTATCGACCAGGTTACGTTAAGTTTGTTGGTTACTGAGGATTTTCGGTCAATTAATTTTGTACAATTATTTAGTCTAGGCCAATATACATATTCTCCTTATCAGAGCTGAAAATACACAACAAATTTTTACAACTATGAATGATCACAGTTTATAAAATCAATAAAACTATTATGTAATTTATAAAACTATATTGTTATTTATAATCAAATATTTATCATATATAAGTAATTAAACTTTTTTTTATTGTTAATATTTTGAAATTCCAGTAACCAAGCAAGACTAATAAGTACTTAGAGCTAAGTCTTGAACAACTGTACAACAATATATAACCTAACAAATGTAACCTACCCTCAATATCAATGTGACCATTGCCAGTATAAGTGTATTTTTAATAAACACAGATATATTCATATTTTATAAACTAATTATAATACATAAACAAATCTATTTATTAAAATGTAAACAAGTAATAAAATAATTTGGAGTTAAATATGTTGGCTGTAAAGTTTTATGAAGGGAGTGTAATCGGGAATTCGGTCTTGGTGATTGAAGAATTAAAAACTAAATTGCAACCAAAAAAGATTTTATTTTAACCAGCGTTTCGGTTTGAATTTCAGGCATTCATCAAGACTGATTATGAAAATACAAAAATAGTATAGAAACATGTCTACGTGTCATAATCTAACAAAGATTAAATAAATAAAANTGCGTGCGTGCGTGCGTGCGTGCGTGCGTGCGTGCGTATTTTTTTTCTGAAAATACAATATCTATATATTGAGAAAACTTAGTTAATTGACATTAACATTTATTATTCAGTTTTAAATACTTATAAATATTTTATTTGTTTTTTTTTTTGCTCATTTCAGATTTGGGCTATTTCAAGTGGTACAAAAAAACCATTAGGAACAGCGACTAACTCTTATTTGGCTGAAATAAAGCCACTACTAATATTATTAAGGCTTCTTGGAAGATTTCCGTACAGTTTCAAAAAAAATGGTAAGTTAAAAATGGTAAATTATTTTCGCTATTTTAGATGTATATTCATAATTTTATTTTTAATACAAATTTTTACTTTAGCTGAATTGAAACACGAAACTCCTGTGTATTATATGTTCTTGTATTCTATTCTATATCCGTGACCCGAATTTTGGCAAGAAACATTTTCACGGTTTATTACTACCATTTTTTGCCACATTACATTATTCATGAAATATTCTACTTTTTTTTTAGTATTCAGAAACTCGCAACATTCATACGACAAGAAAGGTTCAAATACAGCTATTCTTAAAGAATTTCGCTTAGTCTACGCAGTTGTTTTCGTAATGGCTCTCGTCCCATCTTCATACCCTTGGATAAGACACAGATGACTGCTGTAGTACACATGATGTTACTTCCAGCAGTCCTTTTGACTTATCTTATTGTGCATTGAGACCATGTAATTGACTGACCATTCTTCCGGCATTTTGCACTCCTCCAGAGCTTTTTTGGGGGAAAAAAGCAGTTTTATAGGCACACAAGCTGGACTACTAACTTGGTTTCTTGTGGATCCTGTCACTACGACGGGATTTCTTCTCTTATTGACATATGTAATATATATCCTCAACCAATAAGTTTCTAAATTATTCATTTTACCTCCCATTCAGGATCTGCACTGTGTTGTTTTAGATGAGTACACCAAGGACCGTTTATTATATCATTTACTTTTATTATTTATTTATTAATTTATTTTAAGTATTTCTTATAGATGAAATGGAACAGCAAGAACGTGGTTTTGAACAACTGCTAATACTCCCACAGTACTGTGAAAAACTATCTCTTTGTTGAATAATTCTCGGATATAAAAAGAAAAAACATTTCAGTTAGTTTTAGTTGATCAAGCTCATAAATTACAAGGCACAATACTGAAGAAGAAATTAACAAATTCCCTAACCTCATCAAACTCGGTTCAGCTGTTTCTTTAGTTTATATACACAGCATATGGCGTTAGGTGTTTTTTTTTTTCTTCCAGTTTTCGGATGTCACGCGTGGTGAATAGTAAAACTATCACATTTTGAGAAGGAGTTATGATTTTTATTATTCAGGCCGAATGGCATAGTTCATTTTTATCCGAAGAAATTAAATTAAAATTTCAAAACAATATCGATGTTTATAACAGGCTCAGAAAACAGAATTTTGTATCTTTCCCGAGAATCGATTCATATTCGTTCTCAGAAGCAATCAAAGTCACTCTATAAGAAGGCGGCCATTAAATCGTTAATTAAGATGTCTGAGAAACGAAATCAATACTTTTGAATAATTAACCTGTAAATAACACCCTCAAAATTTTAGCTATAGACTAATATTTTTTAAATGATATTTGAAAAAAAAAATGAAAATGAAATTCAACGAAGGAATAAAGGTTTTTTCCACTCCAAATCACTTTTGATACATTTAGACATGTTTGATCCTATTTTTAATAAATGATGTCATCCAAACTCATAAATGAATTCAATGACTTTATTTAAGCTTATTAGGTAGTTGGTATCTGTCATTATGATATCATATTACTCTAAACTTACTTGCCAAAGAACTTAAATAATATTAGGCTTCAGAGTTACACAAAATTTTCCCTGATCTCATTCAAGACAACCTCATGGTTAACGAGGTTGTCTTGAATGAGATCACCATTTGGTTGTCTTGAATGAGATCACCATTTGGTTGTCTTGAATGAGGTCAGGAATTTGTTGAAGAAGTGGGGTTTTTTGACCGAGGAGATTATTAGTAGAGAATTTGTATGGATTCGGTCGAGGTTGGTAAAAAGGAAAAAAAA
>KZ806918.1:590286-608641 GCA_000696205.2 Oncopeltus fasciatus | reverse complement strand
AGAAAAAAAAAAAAAACCGTCACACAGGAGCTGCGTAAACTAAGCGAATTCCTCAGCATCGTATTTAATGAATATTTGTACTTGTGCTTTCTATATCATGTACTCCTCTACTAATAAATAATTTGCGTCTATAAACTAACTATGTTTATACAATGTTTATACTTCTTATTGCTCTAAAATAATATAATGCTCATTATAAATATTTTATTTGTTTTTTTTTTTTGCTCATTTCAGATTTGGGCTATTTCAAGTGGTACAAAAAAACCATTAGGAACAGCGACTAACTCTTATTTGGCTGAAATAAAGCCACTACTAATATTATTAAGGCTTCTTGGAAGATTTCCGTACAGTTTCAAAAAAAATGGTAAGTTAAAAATGGTAAATTATTTTCGCTATTTTAGATGTATATTCATAATTTTATTTTTAATACAAATTTTTACTTTAGCTGAATTGAAACACGAAACTCCTGTGTATTATATGTTCTTGTATTCTATTCTATATCCGTGACCCGAATTTTGGCAAGAAACATTTTCACGGTTTATTACTACCATTTTTTGCCACATTACATTATTCATGAAATATTCTACTTTTTTTTTAGTATTCAGAAACTCGCAACATTCATACGACAAGAAAGGTTCAAATACAGCTATTCTTAAAGAATTTCGCTTAGTCTACGCAGTTGTTTTCGTAATGGCTCTCGTCCCATCTTCATACCCTTGGATAAGACACAGATGACTGCTGTAGTACACATGATGTTACTTCCAGCAGTCCTTTTGACTTATCTTATTGTGCATTGAGACCATGTAATTGACTGACCATTCTTCCGGCATTTTGCACTCCTCCAGAGCTTTTTTGGGGGAAAAAAGCAGTTTTATAGGCACACAAGCTGGACTACTAACTTGGTTTCTTGTGGATCCTGTCACTACGACGGGATTTCTTCTCTTATTGACATATGTAATATATATCCTCAACCAATAAGTTTCTAAATTATTCATTTTACCTCCCATTCAGGATCTGCACTGTGTTGTTTTAGATGAGTACACCAAGGACCGTTTATTATATCATTTACTTTTATTATTTATTTATTTATTTTTCATTATCATTAATTTATTTATTATTTATATCCAATTGGATTTTTTGTTTGTTGTTGAATATTATTTAAGGTGCAGGTTTTTACGTGTCACTCCTCAACCATATCTGTAAGCCGGTTCCTTATTAGCTTTTTTGGGTCCAGCTTCTTCTCTAAACCACTTCTACTACACTCTACTAAAGCTGTCTTTATTCCGAAGTGCTCTTGGCATCTTCTAAATCTATCCCTATCAGAGTACTTTAAAGCCTGATACCGCAGGATCGCAGTACTTTCAGATTGAAGTGGACATATCAATCTTCTCGACTGTGTAACTTGACTGACACTTTAAAATAAAGCGTCGTTGTATTAGATATGAAATTTGTCGATTATACAAATTGGCACTACATTTGAGGATAGGCAAATATTGTGAAAGAATTTTCAGAAAAATTATTTTTAATTCATTATTACTACTAATAAAATTAAATTTCATAAAATCACTCTAATTATTTTTAGGGTGAGATGATACGAATTATATAGAATTAACGATCTAATGGACTTTGAAAGAAGATTTTGTTTTTAACAAATTGTGTCAATCCGGTGACTAAAACGAATATATTTACTTATTGTAAGTGGAAGGTGAAAGATGGAATTATAGCTCTAACTTAAATCATTGTGTTCAGGGATTCGTGAATTTCGAGTTCTCTCCATTCCTGTATTCTACACGGGCACATTCTTCATAGTGCAAACTCTGTGGACGATATATTCCCTTCGAGCACTCATACATAGAATCGTTTTGACTTCAAGGAGCTACGATGAAACACTCTACTGGATATCTCTGGGGATCTTAAACCTGCAGAACCTCCTTGTACCCTTCACCAGCTGGTTGGACGCTCCGAACATAGTCAAATATTTGTCATTGTGGAAAGAATTTCAGGTTAGTCAATAATGTTAGTTAATTTAATTATTTTGTCCTCATTCCAAAATCAAAAATATCATAGTTATTAATTTACATAGGCATGGCTCCATAGGCATGGTTAAAAAATTAAAAAAAAAAAAAAAAAAGATCAAGCCAAATTATATTAAAACTTTTCTAAATTAAAAAAAAAAAAAAAAAAAAAAAAAAAAAAAAAAAAAAAACCGTCACACAGGAGCTGCGTAAACTAAGCGAATTCCTCAGCATCGTATTTAATGAATATTTGTACTTGTGCTTTCTATATCATGTACTCCTCTACTAATAAATAATTTGCGTCTATAAACTAACTATGTTTATACAATGTTTATACTTCTTATTGCTCTAAAATAATATAATGCTCATTATAAATATTTTATTTGGTTGTGGTATTTTATCCCACGTAAATTTCAAACAATTAATGAGAGGGAATAGAATATAAAAAACTATCTGTCCCAGCCAGGAATCGAAACTGGATCTCCTGCTATCCGGGCCGGTGTACTTGCCAGTTATACTATACTATACTTTATATTCTATTCCCTCTCATAAATTGTTTGAAATTTATGTGGGATAAAATACCACAACCAAATTAAATATTTATAAAGAAAAAATTAAATAAAGTAAATGACGAGAGTCGACAAAATGTATGACAATGTCAGCTCCCTTGAGTACAAGACGAAGTTCTCGCCTTTCTCGTGGGTTAGACTCTTGCTAGTGTAGAGGGAATTGAATAAGACAACTAACACGTCCTGGTAGTATAACTGGAAAGTACACCGGCCCGAATAGCAGGAGATCCAGGTTCGATTCCTGGCTGGGACAGATAGTTTTTTATATTCTATTCCCTCTCATTAATTGTTTGAAATATAATGCTCACTTCTGTTAACAAACGTTTTATACTCTTACATGACATTTCAAATAATCCCCCCATGCTTTTCTTCCTCCTCCCCGAACGCAGTCTTTCCTTCACCGAGAAGGAAAAATTGTATAAGGAAAAACAACTAGTTGCATCTTCTAGGCCATACAATTAAAATTGGCAGTTCAGATAAATTCTCACTCATAATTGTTCAATTTCTCCCTGCAACTCCTACAATATTTCGTAATACTTCTCAATAAACTCGTATTACTCTATACTAAATATTATAACTTTTTCGACTTGAAATTGTCATTTCAGCTAATCTCCCCTCTCATAATTATCCGTTTTCCCTTTAATTTTGAGTGATAAGTCTCCTTTTGACACAGATTATATTGCATAGTCTAGATAGAACCAAATCACAATGTTTATGTCTTGGCTATCAGGTCAAATCACATTCTAAAAGTCCCGACTTTGATTAAATCTTACTTTAAATATAAAATAATAATAATATGGTATATAAAATATAAAATAATATTGTCGTGTACATAATTTAATTTTGAAATTACAAACATTGAGTTTTAATAAAATTATCGGAACTAAAGGAATGCAAACTATGCTATAAATGTTCTAGGAGCGAAGAAGCTCTAAAAACAAAAAATTAATATTTAGTAAAACCGTCTTATCTTATATCTATTTTGAAATTGCAACCTTTCACAGTTTCAACCATACAATAAAACGCGCATTACATAACACACGGGGTTGAGCACATACAATATTTCGTGTTACATCATCATCAGTTAGGATTGCATAACTATAAAAGAGTATAGTTGACTTACTTATTCATATTGACGAATTAGGAGTTAAGGTTAGTCAATTTAATTTACGCTCTAGATGGCATAACCATTGGTTTAATTTTTAAAAAGTTGGCAACTATTATTTAAATAAAAAATACAATAATAGTGTGATAGACGTGCAAAATCAGACAAATAGAGATGAAGTAAATCAGCGATCCAAGAGCCAATTAAAAACCACGCTTCGCTAAAGAGGCCCTAATATTAAGACAATGGAGTTATTTGTTTGGTTTGAGCACTTACGTGATTCAAATACTTATATGACTTGAGTAGATATTTATCACAACCATTAGTAACTAGCAGGTACTGGTTCATCGAAAATTTAAATAATTCGTCGAAGAACGCAAAGTTGTTATTTAACAGAGACAAAATTTAACATTTAAATAATTGCTGCAGAATATTTTTCGCAAAATGAATAAATAGCAACTCTGAATACACGGCTTTAAGTTAATAATTAAAATATTACTCTTGTGCATTGTAAATGTGGTTGATTAAGAGTGAAGAACTGAGGCCTTAAATTTAATTTACCTTTAACGGCAAATCCAGCGTAGTTTATTTTTAAACAGAATTTGTAATAATTATTAAAATAAGTACATATCGCATTAGTTTCTGTTAATTAGCAATTAGTCGAGGAATCATTAGTTGGGTAATGAAAACTGACTAATGAAAGTATCTTTCCCGACTAATGATTGAAATATTTTTTGATCTCCTGCTATCAAGATTGCTAATAAAATCAAATATTAGTTTTAACCAAACTTTAAAATGGTTATTTAAGTCTGTATTTAAAAAAAAAACAAAAAAAAAACAGGTAATTTAGATGTTCAGAAATGCGGTTTCATCTTAAAACCTAAAATTCAAAAATCAAACGAATCACTAAACTCAACTTAAATATTTATCTTAACAACAACAAAACTTCGAAACTTTTTTATTTTATTTTTCATACTTAAATCTATGCCGGTACCCTTATATACCATCAGCAGATTTTGTGAATTATAATTTTAAAAGGCAATAATGAAGGTGAGAGTGATAGCGCACCCAAACATTATCAGAGGGTCTTGACCAGCGTCTTATCAGTTTTCTGATCGGACAGTTATCATGTAGGTTAGGAGGGGACAAAGAGCCCACAGTAAAACTAGCCCACAGTAAAAGTTCTAGTATCTATGTTTAGTGGAGTAAGTCGTGTATACAAGTTGTTTTAGTTCGGTCAGAAGACTGATAAGGCGCTGGAGGAGTCCTATTGAACCTAAGAGGATTGATAACAGCTGTGGAGGTTGCCCTGACCTTACATGGTGTGCCATCTCTTTGAGTGTACCCTGACTCTGGAGGAAACATGATGTCATATGATGCTCTTGCGATGAGTTGCCTGCTGCTGTTCAGCCGGAGGTACACTGGCTCCTGGAATAGTCCTGTAGATGGACTAAGAAGTGTATTTTCCCCTTACAGTCACGTTTCTTTGCAGTGTAATGTGGATGTGGTGAATGTTGAGATTCCGCTGCATTATTTCCGGCTAGTACAGAATTCTGGCATAGTTCTGCCTGTTGGTTATCTGCCCGAGGTTTTTTCGCAATACAAGGAAACTGATCGGGAGATAGAATGAATCCCAGTCTTAAGGATGAATTCCTAGCAACTCTTTGCTTTAGTAAATTTTTCAAATAAATACAGCCACGATAATTCTCTGAATGAGACTCACCACATGTTGCAGAGGTCGTAGATGTCATTTCAGAGATATTGGATTCGTGTAGGCCTCTACAGTGAAACTGAAGGCAGACTGCAGTAACTCTTCGTGCATGCAAATCCTTTGCATCGGGCACACTGAGTCATAATCTTTTCTTTTTTGGTTCTTCTATGATTATCTTTGTATAGAATAAATTTGTTTTATCAAATATTTTTTCGTTATAACTGCTTTTGTCTATGTGTACAAAAAACAAGAGCATTTGTCTCTTAAAACGACCGTTTCAAGCATAATTAACCTTTATAACAGAAAGTGCTTCCTTTATTTTTTTGTTGTAGGGGGGTGCAAGCCCTTATCGACACTGAGGGGGATTTTATCTTCTGAGACTGGTAAGTGTGAAATTCCCACTGAGTCACGCGAATAAAACAAACAAATATAAAACGCTAGTTTATTATCGGGATGTTAGACTTAATGTGCCATTTCAGCCTTTCTAGTTGAGAAATTGAACAAGTTGGGGGGATATATAATGTTGTCCACGTAGGCTTCCACGGTCGTCAGATGTATTTACCGTTTCTTCTTTCGGGTTGGACCGTGTCAAGTTGCCGTTAGTTGCCGAACTTTCACACATCCTGTGGATGCATTTTCATTCTCCATTCAGCCCTGAAGAAGCCTTCACTAGATGTGCGAAAGCTCGGCAACTATCGACAACTTGACACGGTCCAACCCGGAAGAAGAAACTGTACATAAAAATATATAATGTTAACAGTTTGTGTTTCATTACTCCTACTAAACTCCATATTGTTTACGTTCCTGATTGGGTCAAATTTATTTATTGTATTAATAATTAAAGGATCTGATTGTTGGGATTTTCCTGCGTCATCTGTTCAGAATAGCAGTCCTCTTTAGATTCCCTTCCCCACGGACCACTCTTCTTCTTCCGTCTCCAAAGTGAACCTGAAGGTTACACTTCACGGTTTATAATTCCTTTGGAAACTAATTTAAATCAATTAAACCAAGTCTAAGAAAAGCTAATGAAATAAATATTTCATAATCGATAAAACAAATATTTATAAACTAACTATGAACACATACATTTTATAAATAAATAAAGAGCAAAAGTCTTAGTGGTGTGTACAAAACAGCTGTTTTACTTTAAAACTTAAAATAAGAATAATCAATTATTATTTTTAAATTTTCTTAATTTACACAGTTTCTATGCGACAGGATTTTTTTTTTCTTTTATTTAACTTGAATTCAGTTAATTTATGGTGATTTATCTAGTAAATTAATTTTATTTTGGCTAGTCTCTTTCTGTAAAGATAAAGATATCTTAGACTAGAAATTTGGGTTCTATGAATGACCTTACCAAGCACTGAACAAATTATACTACAAAAACATAAATTTAAAAAAATTATTTATTTGTTATGAAGGCATAATAAATCCAGTAAAATTTTAATAGTTTTTACTTTTTTCTTCTATATTTATTAAACTAGAATTTCGTTCTTGCCAACATTTGTAAAATTTTTACCCGTAAAAACAAGTATGGTAACCGATAAACCAACCATTAAGGTTCAATAACATCATGCTTATTATATTAGGATCAATAACATGGATTATATTAGGCCAGCTAATTGAAATTTGTAATGGGCCAATTTTCCTTCATAGTATTTAATTTAGTTTTTTCTACATTAACTTTTTGTTTTTATAAGGCTGGATAAAAAATTAAATTATAAAGTCCAATAAAACTTGATTTTGTTCTCTAATAATATAATAGTCTTCATTGCTCAAAGTTTATACTAAGAGCTCTAAAAATTTTAAAACTCTAAACAATTATTTTTCAGTCTTTATCAAAAATATTTTAATATCAGTGGACCTATTTCTTTGGGCTATCCAATTATAAATCCTGCCTAGTCTCTTCATTAATTATTATGGTAAAAAAATTTATCAATTTGCTAGTTTAATATAGAAAGCAATATTTAATGAGTGATTTATTAAAAGCTAAAATATTAAGGAAATATGTCATTTTTTTCAGGGAGAATTTTGCACAGACAGTTTAAAGATGACCTTAAGATTGCCAATAATTGTAGTCTCAATAGCACTCCTGCCATTAACTTTTGGCCTGATAGTTTTCCAAAGTATCCTTCTTTCAGGAGTGTCTATTTTGTTATTAGTGCCATATGTCTCATCTGTTGGCAGCAGCTGCGTTTTCATCATTATCTGGGCTGCTAGTCTTTATGAAATCAGGAACTTGGCTACGCATGTTCTTCAAGGAGTTATTAAAGTAAGTTGTCTAAACAAAAAAAATGAAGCACATAAGTGTAAGGAATATCAAATGTTCTAACATTGGAATGCATTGGCAACATATGATATTACTTTTAGACACACACACACACACACACACACACACACACACACACACACACACACACACACACACACACACANCACACACACACACACACACACACACACACACACACACACACACACACACACACACACACACACACACACACACACACACACACACACACACACACACACACACACACACACACACACACACACACACACACACACACACACACACACACACACACACACACACACACACACACACACACACACACACACACACACACACACACACACACACACACACACACACACACACACACACACACACACACACACACACACACACACACACACACACACACACACACACACACACACACACACACACACACACACACACACACACACACACACACACACACACACACACACACACACACACACACACACACACACACACACACACACACACACACACACACACACACACACACACACACACACACACACACACACACACACACACACACACACACACACACACACACACACACACACACACACACACACACACACACACACACACACACACACACACACACACACACACACACACACACACACACACACACACACACACACACACACACACACACACACACACACACACACACACACACACACACACACACACACACACACACACACACACACACACACACACACACACACACACACACACACACACACACACACACACACACACACACACACACACACACACACACACACACACACACACACACACACACACACACACACACACACACACACATATATATATAAAGAGAGTCTTTAAAGATTCTTTCAAATTCTGTTGTTTTTTTTCTTTATATGTCATTATTTACTGAGACAAGGTCCAAAAAGTCTAAAAGGAGAAGCAATTAACTCAGAATGGATAGACAAAGAGTAAGTGGGAAAAAACGAACCAAGAGGAATGGGTGATTTCCTGTAATAACGAATAGAATTTTTTTTTTTTTTTTTTTAAGGGATAATAATTAGTTTACAGTATTGAAACTCAACCCGGATTTGATAAAATTTTTGTCTTATGTTTTAGGAGTTACATAACGAAATTAAACAATTGAGATTCAGGGCTTCTCTGAACCATAAATTTTTCATTTTACAGCCTAAAAGCCGCGATACTTCTTTTTCTTTAGTGAAATTTGGTATATCACTTTTAAATACAAATTAAAAGGTTAAGTTGGACAAATCGGACAAATGGGGATAAACTGAATTGTCAAGTGTGAATATAACTCTAATGGAGTGGATGTAATATTTAATATTGTATTTTTTTTTCTCCTAAAAATAATTTAGGAGACACAAGGCAAAATTGAACAGTTAAGAGAAGGGGTTTATATGTACCGTAAATTTTAATTATTCCATCTAGAAGTCATTTGCTCTTGCAACTGAATCAACCTCTTCAATCCAAAATCCTGAGAATAATAGTAATAAATGCTCCATATTATATAGCCAACTTCTCCCCCTTCACAATAACTTCAATACCCCTTCAGCTCAAGATCTCATTTCCAACCGCTTCTCCCTTTTCCACAGTCAACTGCCATACCACCAAAAACCATTTGCACAGGCCCTATCCACCAACTGTAATCCCTACAATTCATCCTACCAATTAAAACGGACTACCCCCTAGGAGCATAGATTCTATTTAATTTGACATTGACGACTGGGCACTTTCAAATTATTATGTTAAATTTCAAATATTTTACTTTATCTTTATTTATAACTAAGTTTCAAAATATTTATACATAACAGAATGTAATTAGTAAATATGATAATAAAAAAAATTATCTATTAGGCTTTTGATGTAATGAAGAAGAAAAAAATTGCATTTTCACCATTTATGTCTAAATTTATTTTTATAACACCAACAAAACTAAGAATTAATTTTTTAATTTTAATATTTTTTGGGGAAGGAGATAGTCGGGGTTTGTTCAAAGGTTTAATTTTTGACCGAACCTCGACTATCTCCTTTTTTGGGGAATACATACATTTTATAAATAAATAAAGAGCAAAAGTCTTAGTGGTGTGTACAAAACAGCTGTTTTACTTTAAAACTTAAAATAAGAATAATCAATTATTATTTTTAAATTTTCTTAATTTACACAGTTTCTATGCGACAGGATTTTTTTTTTCTTTTATTTAACTTGAATTCAGTTAATTTATGGTGATTTATCTAGTAAATTAATTTTATTTTGGCTAGTCTCTTTCTGTAAAGATAAAGATATCTTAGACTAGAAATTTGGGTTCTATGAATGACCTTACCAAGCACTGAACAAATTATACTACAAAAACATAAATTTAAAAAAATTATTTATTTGTTATGAAGGCATAATAAATCCAGTAAAATTTTAATAGTTTTTACTTTTTTCTTCTATATTTATTAAACTAGAATTTCGTTCTTGCCAACATTTGTAAAATTTTTACCCGTAAAAACAAGTATGGTAACCGATAAACCAACCATTAAGGTTCAATAACATCATGCTTATTATATTAGGATCAATAACATGGATTATATTAGGCCAGCTAATTGAAATTTGTAATGGGCCAATTTTCCTTCATAGTATTTAATTTAGTTTTTTCTACATTAACTTTTTGTTTTTATAAGGCTGGATAAAAAATTAAATTATAAAGTCCAATAAAACTTGATTTTGTTCTCTAATAATATAATAGTCTTCATTGCTCAAAGTTTATACTAAGAGCTCTAAAAATTTTAAAACTCTAAACAATTATTTTTCAGTCTTTATCAAAAATATTTTAATATCAGTGGACCTATTTCTTTGGGCTATCCAATTATAAATCCTGCCTAGTCTCTTCATTAATTATTATGGTAAAAAAATTTATCAATTTGCTAGTTTAATATAGAAAGCAATATTTAATGAGTGATTTATTAAAAGCTAAAATATTAAGGAAATATGTCATTTTTTTCAGGGAGAATTTTGCACAGACAGTTTAAAGATGACCTTAAGATTGCCAATAATTGTAGTCTCAATAGCACTCCTGCCATTAACTTTTGGCCTGATAGTTTTCCAAAGTATCCTTCTTTCAGGAGTGTCTATTTTGTTATTAGTGCCATATGTCTCATCTGTTGGCAGCAGCTGCGTTTTCATCATTATCTGGGCTGCTAGTCTTTATGAAATCAGGAACTTGGCTACGCATGTTCTTCAAGGAGTTATTAAAGTAAGTTGTCTAAACAAAAAAAATGAAGCACATAAGTGTAAGGAATATCAAATGTTCTAACATTGGAATGCATTGGCAACATATGATATTACTTTTAGACACACACACACACACACACACACACACACACACACACACACACACACACACACACACACACACANTCTTACTTTAGAATTACAATTCATTATCTCAAAATTAACCATTGCTGGAAGTATGTAAGTATATAAATATATATATATTAAACATTTTCTTGCTTTATTTTGTTTCTAGATCGGAGAAAAGTTTAGTGAAAAAATTTTGCAACAAGATCTGTCAATCCTTCCACATAATACAGTTAATGAAGTACGTATCAATACCTAAAAATGTTTAATTAAAGAATTTATATTAACAATTAAATCTATTGGCGTATTGTAGCAGGAAACATCTTTATTTAAAGGTGATTCTCTTTCTACAAACTATGGCCGCAAATGCACCTGATATCCAATTTCATGGGTTTGTTACGGCAAGCCGTGGACTCTTTGTTTCAGTAAGTTTTAATGACAATATTAAAGTAAAATATATATAAATACATGTTTAATTAATTTTATTTAAAGTTAACTATACTCTAGTAGACAGACGTCTTTAATTGAAGTATTAAAAGCTTTAAGTAAATATAGAGTAAAAACCGGCTCTAAGAAAGATCCGGTTATTTTTTATTCTTCTAAGGCGCGAAACGAATACGTCATCAACTCTTGGGAAATATTTTCTAAATAATCACTTTTATTGATGTTTGGAAATCGCAGACATGAAAGAGGTATGAAAGAAGGAAGGGTGCACCATGGACAGCGTTTTTTATCCGTAACTTCTGTGGTTCATATTTAGACTCCGGAAGCCATGCCTGGGGGAGAGGGTGTGCCAGATATGACCTGGCCGTCCACACCCTCCAGGCCGGCACAGCACCAAAAAAGACGCATAGCAGAACCACCGATCCCTCGTGAGTGACGCCTCTACCTCCCTAAATTTCCATGAATGTTTACTATTTGTTTATTTATTTACAAGTTATGTTTATGTGGCGTTAAATACATTATTATTATCAGCCCCAGATTTTTTTAGCGATTGCAACAAATTTGATCTTCATTTTATTGTAGTATCCAATTTCTTTTAAGTCACTTCATGATTTAGATAGTTCAGTAAATTTTCTCCAGTCTTTATTGTTCCGGCTTTTTCCTTTTATTAATTTTAAAATTTCTGGAAATGGGGATTCTTAAAAGGAAATGCTTACTCCTGTGTAATTCATCTAGAGGCAACCACTTAGTCTGCGTGAGAAGTTGGGAGGATATTGCAGCAATATCTATGGCCGAATAGGTACCATATGATGAACTAAGGTACTTGACTTCTCCTGAGTTTAAAAGCAATTGTGAATATTTCCTCTGGCATTAATGGTATCTCAACCCCAAAATTTGTGTGTGTTTGCATCGGCTACCAGTAAAATAGGTGCTGGTGTCAGTATTATAAAGCCATTTAGGTAAGTAATGTTTAAATTCAGATCTGGGAGAAGGTACAGGTTAAGGGGAGAGAATGCAATTTTTGAAAGGACTCTGATTTCTAAAGCCTGAAAGTTTGTATTAAGTGGTATAGGATTGGAGAAACCCAAAGAAATGATTAGGGCATCCTAACCCTAATGTAAGCACGCGCATCTTTCCGGTAAATATCGAATTTTCTCAGCAAAATTCTGTCGTCGTTGCATAGATGGGTCTCCTGGAGTGCTAGACAAAGGGTATCATTTTCTTGTATCAGGAGTTTTAGACATTAAATCTTGATTAATATTCATCCATTACAATTCCACTGTAAAATTGTTATGAGCTTGCAAATAATTTCCTTAATTTATTTTAGATCGCGGAGAATATATTATATAATGAGTATTAGATTTGCTTCGCATTTATGAAAATTGTCGGGATTAGGGCGAGGGTATTTATTTAGTCAGGGGTAAATATTGAGGACTTTATATGAGTTAATCTTAGGCCTGTTATCGCAGAAGATAGCTTTCAGTGCCTATCAACCTCGTAGTTATTGCTCCTATATCTATTGTGCCAGGATGGTTTTTATTTTTTATTTAATTATTATTCCATCATAACTTCTTTATTGCGTTTAACTCATTTACATTATCATACCTTCTATTATCTGTCTTCATTGGTTTCTACAAACCATCTTCTGTTGGCGAGCGCTTTCGGACATTGTCCATCTTCGTGGCCGCTATACCTTCGCTTGACTAGCTGTGTCAGGTAAATAATCTAAAGGGTTATTGTCACTACCAATGAATATAGAACTATAATACCTTTTATTATCCGTCTTCATTGGTTTTTGCAAACCATCTTCTGTTGGCAAGCGCTTTCGGCCACGAAGATGGTTTGCAGAAACCAATGAAGACGGATAATAGAAGGTATGATAGATCTATATTCATTGGTAGTGACAATAACCCTTTGGATCATTTACATTATCTTAATATTTATATGTGTAGTATACACAACATGTTACCTTCTCATAAGTTTACAAATTATAATTAATAGGAAAATTTGATCAAATAAAAATCCCATTGGCCAAAATACATTATTACATATTAATATAGAGGTGAGATGCGAGGATGGTCGGCTATGTTTGGGGATAACGTTATCGGCTATCTCATGTCGCCAACTTGAAGATAGTGACCACCCGGTCCCGACCTGCAGGGGATTGGGAGTGGGGGATTTATTCGAGAAAGGGAGCAGGGTAAAGGTAGGGAGAAGGAGCTGTTTCGGAAGTAGGAAGAGAAGGGGAATGGTTGGAGGGAGAGAACTCTTCTTCTGGGCAGTCCGAGGGTGGGGGTTAAGAATAAGGAGGCAGTCATAATGGGCTCCGAAGTATGTGCATCCATTTGGACAGAAATATTGATGTTTTTTCAACACCACTACTGTGTCTGGCTAATGACGCTGTTATGGATCTTGCTAATTTAGCAAAGGATTTCGAAAAAGGCGGTGCTATATAATTATAATATAATTATAATTAGTTATACGATAATCTGCTATTAAATACTGTTATTAGTTGTGGTATTTAATCCCACGTTAATTCAAATTATAATATTTGTATATAATAATAATAATAATAATATAGTATAAACACAGTAAATGCAAGGGAATAGAATAAAAAAATCTTAATACATCAGCCAGGACTCGAACACTGATCTCCCGCTTTCTGGGCAAGTATGCTGGCCTTAACGCCACCGAGACTAGACAGATAATTTATTAAATTCCCTGCACCCTACTGGGAGTCTAAGCCCCCAAGTAAGACGAATATACCGTATTATACTCGAAGGAGCTAACATTGCCAGCTATTTATTAGACTCGTTTTTTTTTCCCCTTATATTTCTTCTTTTTTTTTTTCTTTTTTTTTTTAAATACAGTTATTAGCTGTGGTATTTAATCCAACGTTAATTTTATACAATAAATGCAAGGGAATAGAATAAAAAAATCTTACTACCTCGGCCTGGACACGAACCCGGATCTCCTGCTTCGAGTCCCGCCTGAGGTAGTAAGATTTTTTATTCTATTCCCTTCCATTTATTGTAAATAATCTGCTATATTTTCTCGCACTATAAATTTTTCTTGCTTCATTAGACCTTTTACTTAATTTAACTGTATCGCTTTTATTTATTTTTCTTTGAAACAGGATGGTCAGTCCCGAGAAAGTGGGGGGATGGTTTTGTGTAGCACAAAAAGGTTTATTATTGCAGTTCAACTCTTCACGTTCTTTTTTTTTTTTTAATTTGCAGTGTTAGCCTCCCTTTCAACCACTTAGGGTCATGGAAGGAGGTCTATCTACAAGTTGACATCCCATTCTAAACATCCATGACTCAGGGAAAGCTTTTACTAATAAATATAACATTGCCTTGGGTGGGATTCGAACCTGCAGCATCAGGATTGCGAGACCCGTACGGATCCCCTGAGCTAGATCCTGGCGCCCACTTTCATTTTGTTTCAAACAAAATTTATTCAGACTTTGACCTTACAACCTGTGATGGGTGGTCAAAGAGAAGACAAAAACATCTTAAGTGAGCGGGGATATATTTATGAACTGATAATGCTGAATATCCCACTTTAATTTCTTTAGGAGGAATGGGGATAGAACAGGTCAGTGAGTTCATGGAGGGTGCTAATTCAAATAAGACTAATGTTCATGTAAAGACTAATTTTCTTTCAATATATGATCAATAATGTCAATCAATATATGATTCAAATACTTCAATAGTATTTTGATCTTTTAAATTAGAAAGAGTATTTCATTGGTGTAGCACACATTAGTTCCATCTTATAATAACCCCTTCGCCATTATTGAGCGAACATGTAGTTGAACAATCACAGGTAACTTGTAAGTAAATGATTCAATTTTATTAATTATTTTGCCTGTACGACATCAAATTCCTCAACTAGTATAGACCCGTCGCGTAATTTCCTTCCCGCTTTACCATTACCCATTAAAAAGGGGTTACCCGCACCCTCCTTTTTTTTTTTATTTGAACGAATTTAACAGTTTGTGTGGGGTGTGTATGTATTTGCTTGATCATCTCGTCACAGCAAAAAAATTATATTCTTCAAAGCCTTAAAAATTACAAACATGAATTCTCAAATACGTGATGTATCTCATACATAGAATCAGTTTATCATCTTTTGTTTTAAATATATTTATGAAAAACAATAAATTTATTTTAAATGAAAAACTTGTTTTGTTTTTTTTTTAAGCTTTTATTTATTTATTACATTCTGTTAAATTAAAACATTTTGTAATTTGATCACCACAATGAATTAGAGAAAAAAAATGACATACAATATCAATCACATGAGGAGAGAAGGTGACCAATGACACCACTCTCAATTTATTTACAGATTATGTCCCCAGGAGGACACGGGGCCATCTTCTTTTTAGTCGTCGGGGTGGATCATAGGGGTTGGAGTCCGATGACAGGGACTGGGCATATGGATTAGGGTGAAATTGGAGTTTACAGTGGAGGAGCGTGAAGCGAGTGGAGACTTCAGTCTTAGACGAAAGGGATATTATAATCTTGATGTAGGGTAGAGTTCGAGACGTAGTATGGAGCATTTGCAATAACTCTTAGGATTTTGGATTGGAAGGATTGAAAACGTTGGATGTTGGAAGGCTTAGCGGCACCCCAGAGTCCTGCACCGTATGTCCAGATCGGTCGCATTAGTGTTTTATATAGAGTCAGTTTATTCTCTGTTGTGAGCTGTGAACGCCTGTTTATTAGTCTGTATAAGAGTCCGGAGCGCCTGTTGAGTTCTTGTCGTTTGATTTTTATATGTTATCTCCAATTAAGTCGTGAGTCAAGGTGGAACCCAAGGTAACGGACTGAATCAAGGAGGGGTATAGGTATACTATTAAATGTGACATTAGAGGGGGAATCTTTTCTTAGTTGAAAATTTACCTGTACGCATTTGGACTCATTTATCTTAATTCTCCATTTGCTACACCAGTGCTGAATGGCATCTAGGTGGTTTTGTAGAATGTTGGAAGTGGTTTTAGGATCAGGATGGGAAGTGAGGATCGCTTTGTCATCTGCAAATAGGGCCAGTAGGGTGTTTGGATGGGTGGGGATGTCCGCAGTGTAAAGGGTGAAAAGGATAGGTCCAAGCACACAGCCCTGTGGAACGCCCGCTTTCACAGGGAAGTGTTCGGAGTAATCTGATCCTTGCCGGACCCTAAAGAATCGGTTAGAGAGATAAGATTTAAGGATAAGATATATGGTACTTGGGAATATGGACTTGAGCTTATATAATAGTCCAGAATGCCATACTCGGTCAAATGCTTGAGTGACGTCCAAGAATGCACCAGGACAGAATTCTTTTCGCTCAAGGGAAGAGGAAATGTAGTCTACAACGCGAAACACCTGCTGGACGGTAGAATGCTGGGAACGGAAGCCAAACTGATGATTGGGAAGGATATTTGAGGAATTTATGATAGGCATCATTCGTTTTAGAAGAAAATGAAAAACTAGTGTAGAAATTCAAAATGAAACCTGAAAGAAGTAGAAAGTATTTTTCCAGGATATGTAAGGCAAGCTAACAGCGGATATGTATGTGTGTGTGGGTATTCATTTCTGTATGTATTAACACGTAAACACACACTCTCTCTCCTTGCCAGAATAGCAAACTCATGCAGTGATTTGTAAAAATATCTTCCTTATTCTAATTTTTTATAAGAGTTACAAAAATATTTACAGAAAATAATTGGATCAAATTTTATTTTCGAACCTTTTTAATTAAATATTTAATTAGGAAAGCACATAAAGGAAATATTTAATAGTGTATAGAGGACCGAGTGAAGCTCCTTTTCAAACATGGAAATTAAACTCAGTATTTATGCTTTTTGTTAATAACAGTTGAAAGAAAACCCTTTTAACTAAAGTCATTTAAGTTTGAGAGGGGATTTAAGGGTAGACCAAATTAGATAGTTGTCAATATATTCATTACTATTAGCGTTATAATAAAATATTTTAAAACATTTAAGGGGGGTAAAATTTATTTTTAAAGTTAATTTTAAATAATATTTTTACAAAATGCATATATTGTAGAAGATATTTTAACATGTAATTAATAATTGTGAGCGCTTAGCCTGCTTATTAAGCCCATAACTGTTAGTCATCTATAGTGATCTTACTTTTGACCATTGTCTTCTCCAGCTTGTAATATTTAATAAAAGATCTGTTTACAACAATGTTTCATCATTATAAAAGTCTTTTCAAGCAGGTCATGTCTGTTGTCAATTTCACTGCTCTTTTAATGAATGGTTAAAATTTAAGAATTTTATTATATTTTTTTTAATTTCTTATTGAATACTTTGGAATGAAAAGTATTCTACACTCTCCGTTTGATGGCTAGCTGTATACTTTTTATCTTTAAAAATAAGCTTAACTAAATGTTGATGACTAATTTCATTTATATCAAAAGGCAAAATGAAAATGAAGTCCTTTCTGAGTAATCTAATATTTAGTTAAATAGATTAGAAAATCTCAGATTGCCATACTTATTCATTTTCTCGTAATTTTCAGTTTGTTTCAAATACAGTCACCTACCTGGTGGTATTGTTGCAATTCAAGGCATCATCTATTGGAACGACTACATCAAGTAATACAAGTTTGCATAATGTACAATAAACTTCAATATGTTTTTATTTCTTTTTAATTTAATCCTTAAACTGTAATTAATTATAAACTAACTTTGACCTCAGCATACTAGAGGTGAAACTTATCCATTTTGGTAATCTGTTTGTTTTTTTTTCAAGTTCTAAATCTAAGCATACCTTGAATATTCTCTACAAA
>KZ806918.1:558736-569011 GCA_000696205.2 Oncopeltus fasciatus | reverse complement strand
CATTCTCTTTTCAGCCCTGAAGAAGCCATCACATGATGTGCGAAAGCTCGGCAAATAAGAACAATTTGACTCGGTCCAACCCGGAAGATGAAATGGTAAATACATTTGACGACCGACGAAGCCTACGTGAACAAATTTTTTGTTAGCTAATATTTTAAGATTTTAAATTTTGATGACCTCTAAAACCCTTATCCTTTCCCCTTTCAGCCATTAACAAACTCATTTAACAGTTTGTAAAAACAAGCTTAAATGTCAAATTTGATTTCATTACTTTAAATATTGTGGGTGCTAGAGCCCGTACAATATATGCACACAAATATTAATAATTCTGAACACACCATATTTTTTGCTTCTTCAATGCAGGATAGGAGAAGATGCATTGAAATTTTTCAAAAGTCATGCCATGGTAACAATGTGAATTGATTGATTTCCCTATAGAAAATGTGCAAAAAGTAAAGTTTCGAAAGTTAAAAAATGAAACCAACCTGGATGCCAGCTTATTTTTTTCCTTTCTTGTTTTAGGTCTTGCATTGAAAGGTAATTCACTCACAGGAGTCATTTCATTAATAGTTTTATTCAATTTATCAAGTTCCTTTCCAATTACATGAAGCTTCCTTGGGTTGGGAGTGAGGTCATTACCATCTCCTTTTCTAGCCTTTCCACTGAGAATAAAAAAATTAAAATAAATAAAAAACAAATGATCAGATCAAGGCTACCTCAGACTCCTATTTATCAAAACTGCAATAAGATTAAGAAAATATTTATTTTATTAGTTATTAAAAATAATGGTATTTGTGGCAGAGAATTAAAATCCTAAAAAAATATATTTTGTTGAACAGTAGATCCCTATAAGATGTTATAATTTTCTAATTTTCTTTTAGTAGACATTAATTTAAACTTATTTTTAATTTAAGTTTTGATTAATTGAGTATTCCATAATATATGAACTGATTTTTGTTTCTTTTAAATATCAGTGATAAAAATATTTAAATTACAAACAGCTAAAGGTGTATGTATTTTTGCAATAGCAAGTAAATTTAATATAAGTAAATAACCTTCTTATTGGACAACTAAAACTCTAATGTGACAAGTAAAACTTAAGACTTTTTGTTCATAAAGTAGGCAAAATATTTTAACTGATGATAAAAATGCTTTAAATTTTAACTGCTAAATAAACTTAAAGAAAACAGTAAAACAATACTTTCATAAATACTTTCATAAAAAAATCAGTCAAATTATTATCTGCTGCAGAAGTATAGATAATATAAGTGAAATGATACTCTCATTTAGAACCTGAATTTGGCCGAATAAAAATAAGAATTCCACTAAAAGCCACTATTGCACAGAAACAGCATTTAACAAAATAAAATAATTTTGTTTTAATTTCTAATAAAAATTTTCACTATTTAAATTTCAAAAAAAAATTTTAAGTACTTAGCAACATAAATAAACAAACACTATATTTTTATTTTCTCTGATACATATATGTTTATAAATAAAGGAAGGTAAAAACAAGCTGGTAGGTACAGCAGTTCAATATATAAATTTTATTGAAAATATAAACTAACAAATATTTACTTTTGTGAAAATCTTTTTTATATATTACCCATTGGTTCAGTTTGTGTTTAAATAATTTGATACACTTTAAAATATTTTATTTGTATAAGAAACCATTAAAAGCAAACTGCAAAATTTATTTTACAAAAATAAACAGCAGAAGATAATAGTTATCTTCAAAGAGCTAGATCGATAATTTTATTTATCATCATTAGACCCAACTTACTTCATTAGAAACTGTGGCACTGAGATAGTCTAATAACTTAAGTAGTAAAGTAGTAAGTTACTAGAACTAGCACATATTAAGAATATAACTGCAACCATCCTATTTGACTAAGTGATGAGAGTAAATTCCAGAAGAGACTAAGACTGCGTAACATAATGTAAAATATATAATGTATAATAGTATATAATGGATAATTGGTAACTGAGACATTTTAATTTCTTTGCAGTTTACAGATGTATTAAGAAAGTTCCCGATATCTTCAACTGATGTAATTTTCAGTACATCGAAAAACTCAAATCCTCAGTAGGAGTAATTAAAGAATTTTTTAAGCAAGATACTCACAACATTAATTACACATAAATTCCCTTAAATAAATCTCATCTGTTTAGCATTAGTTTTGAATAGTTTATTCCTTAAAGCGGTTTATAACATTCATTTATATTAACAAGAAACAAAATAATTGCACTAATTGTCTTTAACTGTTTAAATAAATTACAACTATTTTTTTTTTACCTGTGTTTGATTCCCTGAACCGCACACTGGGGGCTAAATACAGGATCAGTAATTTCATTGAGATGATGTGGATCTTCAAGTTTCGTCATTAGGACAAGCCGTTGTCCCTTAGGTCCTTTAGCCTGGACATTATACTGCCAGAAGAACCTTTCTTTCTTGGAACTGCTGGAAGATTTGACTGAGCTTGCTCTACCTCCTTCAGCATCACTCCCTCCAGATTCTGTAAAATTTCAAAGTTTCAAATAGATTTTTTTGTTAGGGAATTGCATGCCAGCCATGATTCAGTAAAGAGCTTAAGTGTTTAGTCACTTATTTCCAGTGTTCAAAACTAGTAGTACTAAACTGCAATCTATACATAGTGAGTGATTAATATCAGCTAATAGAAACATCAATCTTTTCTGCAGCACAACAGACAGCTGAGTCATTTGATCCAGCAAGCCACTCTAACCTGCACCATTTATGTAAATTAAAATGATATCCTCACGGAATTCCTTAGATCAATGAAATTGTTTGCTATGGAATCTTCAGAACAGAACCAATCTTCAATAAAACCCACAAGAAAATAGTGTCGTATATACCAACTTACTCCAGACTTAAAAAAATCTTTCACTTAAACAGCTAATCATTATGAAAATATGCCATTTCAAAGCCTCCTCAAATCGTAATTTAAGAGGTTTTAACCCCCTCACTTCTTTTCCCCACAATTACAAACCCTATTTCAACTCCCCAACTGTTTTAACTGACTTCCCAAGACAATAAATATATAGAAATTGAACAGTTGTGCTGAGGCTGAATTAAAAATCATACCATAAATAAACATAAAAGACTTAGCTGCATAGCTCTCTGAGTCAGATGCTACAAAAGTCAGTGAAATTTATTTTACTCCCAATATTGCATAAAACAGAATGCAATAAATAAATGAAAGTTTAATAATAAATAATAGTGCATATTCATCTCTGATGTGCCAATATTCTTAAGAAAGAAAAATCCTATTCCATGTTCACCAACATGACAATTACAACTCTTATAATGTAGTTATCCATGAGGCGTATCTACATCCCAGATACCTAGTAAGCTGATTAAAATTAAATTCTGAAAGCATTGGTTTCAATTATTTGTGGCCAACTCAATCAACTCAAGTCTTGATCTTTTATAATTATAAACCATTTATGAACAGTAATTTGTGGGACTTTTTCTCTACAATAAGCCTTCATCATACAATATTATAAAAGTTTTAGAATCCCCCTCAAAAGTGAGAAGTGTAATAGATTTGAACAATTGAAAAATATTGTAAACATTATAAACAGGATCTCACTTCACCTGAAACCATACATAATCTGTGACTTGCCAGTATTAAGTTATTATATCATAACTCCCACCCAATGAACTATGATGATTCCTGTATTTATAAGAAGTTACTAACTCAAAGAGATCCAGAACCAAAAGTGACCAGTAATTAGTCAAGGTAAGCTGGCTACGATAGTATTGTCCTAGCTGACCCACTCAGCAGGACCATTTCTCTGTTTTCCTTCATAATCGAATCAGTATATTGACATACAACCAAGCCTTCACTATTCCCTGATATCCTTGAACCTTTGCTTTAAAACCAATTATTTTATCATTGCTTTAAAATCGTCCCAATTCATCAAAATAAGAGACTATTGTTAAACATCAAATGTTAGTTTGCCAGAGGGTTAACTCACATGAGGATGCATTAAGATCCATCTTCAATCCATTGAATCCTGTCTCCTAGCAAAACCTATTGGCCTGGTATAATTCCTATTCCAAACCCCCAAATGTAGAACAAGCCACATTCTTACCTTAGAACTCAAGAAAGAAAAATTCTCCTTTGGTTAGACCTTTTATTCTAAACTTCAGTATTGATCCTAGCTCATATATCTTTTGATCTCAGATATAGTCTTATTCATAGCCCTCTCAACTCACAAAACCACCAATCTTGTTTTGAAACATCAACCAACCTGAATGTGTCTTTCAAAACACTATAAGAAAAAAAAATCGAGATAGAACACACTTCTCCAAAAAGTAATATCCAACAAGTACACCAGAAACAACAAGGATTATTTATTACCTCAAAGATTATATGATAATATTCTGAAAATAATTGACAAGAGAATGTTGCAGAACTACTGATATTCATCCGATTATGTACCCAAAAACAAACTTGACTTCTCCAAAACTAACTGAAAGTTCACTTCAATAATAATTTTGACAAATACAATGGTATACAAACACTACTGACAGATCATCACTCTACACAAATACTAAATGAATCCTAAACATCCCACTCCCATCCATATTCTTTGTAATGAGAATGAGTCATGGATGAAGATAAAAATAGAAATCACTACCTTCATTGGAAAATCAATATCGAGAAAATATTCTTGATCCGTCCTGACCCACCAACTGATCACCTGATGAACTGTTCACCTTTTGTCTTCCATCCTAAAAATATAACCCCTGCGATTCTAAAAATTCCACTCCTATTAAATACCTGGATTTGACTTAATAGCTTCCAGAAATACCTATTCAAGGGAGCTCTTTTTGTCCTTCCTTCTTAAAACTACAATTCTACTTTCGGAACAGTCTACTTTCTTCTCTTACAGAAATTTTTCCTAAATATAAAAAGTTTTGTAAAATAATGTGAACTATCTCACTCTCATTTATTTTATCATCTTATTTTTCCCTGTCCTTTATGGAAAAAAGCTTTTCCTATATTGGTTGGACACGAAGTAATTGATTATTTTATCTTGAAGAACAGAATAAATCTGCCATGCATGAGCTGCACAATTGAAGTAGATCAAAGATGAATATATATCAGAATAAATGGGGATTACATTTTACACATTTATGTTCTATAAACTTATTCATATCTTACATAACAATAGAGATATTATGATTATAAATTTTTGTACCTCTAAGCCTCTCCTTACTCTCACCCGATTTCAACCAAAAATGAATTATTTCAAGGATTAATAATGGAGGACCAAAATACCGAATTAGGTTTCTATATTATAAAAGTAGGTGAGCCCATCCAACATTCTTAATTGCATATGCATTTTATGAAAAATTTTTATAAAATAATAAAAATAAATACAAAAGATAAAGAATAAAAGAACAGTCCTGCAACAGGCTATGTAGGCCCAAGAGGAAAATATATAATCTAAAGGGTTATTATTATTTCTACCACCAATGAATATAGAACTCTCATACCTTATATTCTCCGTCTTCATTGGTTTCTGTACATCATCTCCCGTTGGCGAGCGCTTTCGGACACTGTCCAACTTCTGGCCGAATACATACATTCACTGTCACGGTCCGTATTCAACTCTCAGTTGAATACGGACCGTGACAGTGAACGTATGTATTCGGCCAGAAGATGGACAGTGTCCGAAAGCGCTCGCCAACGGGAGATGATGTACAGAAACCAATGAAGACGGAGAATATAAGGTATGAGAGGAAAATATATGTTAAGAATATATTTAATCTCAACCTATAGCCTGCTAGAGAAGCCGTGTAGTCGGCACACTGGCTGTCTGATTTTTTTTCTCTTCAATGATGAATGATACCCAATTAGAGCTGAGTGTTCCCTAATGCACACACACATACTGCACTCACTCACTCATCCATTTTTTATTTAAATATTTATTTAGCTTATCTAGGTTTGATGAAGATCTGTAGAAATATTTCTAAGCCATACCAATGTGCTTAGCTTGATTTCCTCATGGGGAATCTCTAATTTAAGTTACAGTTATAATTTTTATAGTAAAAGTAAAAGCATAAGAAAAACTTGATTTTATGAATAGTGACATAATAACAAAAAGTTAAAAAAATTATTTTTTCTTCTAAAAAATAAATAACAAATAATTCAAATGACCCTGTAGCAAAATCACTTTTGCTAAGCTTCCCAAATCACATTGATGGCTTCTTTAGGGCTGAAATTAAAAGTAGACCTTCCCATTGGTTGGCATTTATAAATTCCTTTCCGGAAGTGTCTGGCTGGTTCCTGTTATCACTGGTAGCTGTGTTATTTTCCTGATTGATAATGCAGGTTTCCAATTTTGACTTAATGTATCTTTCTTCCTAATTAAGATTATATTGATTTTTGTTATTTCTATGGTTTCCTGATTGTTATGAGTTAGTAATTATTCTCTTTAACCAGGGGAGTGGTATTCTCAAACTGTATCTGGTAAGTGGTGTTTACAATTGTTCCACTAATGCCTACATCCCTGTGTCTATGCTTTGTGCCAGAAATGTATTCCTTAAGTCCATATATAAATTTTATTATTTATATATATAAATTTCATATATATATATATAAATNTTATATATAAATAAAAAATAATTGGTCCATATTTTAAACCAAATGAATGTGAAAAGATGATTTTAATATTGAACTATTAATAAATAAATTAGTTGTCAATTCTGATGAATCATTAAGTCAAAGGAATCTTACACTATACTCAAAAAATATATTGGTCCAGTACTTTTCAGCCCAACCTCAGAACTAATATGGTTAGATCTTTTTTCAGTTCATGGAAGCTGTTTAACTTTTAAATACAAATAAAAGAAACACTTCTGCCATACTACACAAAAATATTTGTCACTCCTTTGAATTGTCAATATTTTGAATTAGAATTGATCAGAGTAGCTTTTGGTTTAGACTCTACATGGTATTTATAAAGCAATGCTCCACATTCATTGGATAGTCTAAAATAGCCAAGAAGGCAATAGTATTACTGACCAACATTTACAATTCCATATTTCAAACAACCCACTTCTCACTTCTCTGGAAATATTCAGACATAATATTAATTCTTAAACCAGGAAAACCATGTACCCAATCATTCTACCATCCAATCAAACATTTCCATATACTTTCTAAGGTCTTAGAAAAAAATTCTGTTAAAATGAATGATGCCATCCATTGAATCCTTGATTATACCAATCACCAATAAACGTTCCAAAGTAAGCATTCTGCTTCCTAGCAGTGTTTTGTGCAGTAAGCTACATTTCCTCTACCCTCGAGTGCAGTTCAGGTCATTATTTGGATGTTTCTCAGGCATTCGATAGAGTCTAGTACAGGGGTCTTAGGTTTAAGAGCAAAACCACATTTCCCAATAATACTTACCTAATCCATAAGTCTTATTCATCCATTTTTTCATGGTCTGGCAAAGATTGCATTACCCATATAATTACAAGAAGTTGGAATTCCACAAGATAGTGGCTTGGGCCTACCTTATTCATCTAATAAACTGCTAACAAGTACTCCCTTAGCTCTATTTCTAGATGCCAAGCTATCTCAACTTCCAACCCTAATCCCAAAACTGAATCCAAAAATATACAAGATATGTATGAATCCAAAAACATACAAGAATATCTTGCCAGTATCCAGCAAAGGTACGTTAAACGGAGAACTAAAATCAATCAATCAAATGTGTTCAAAATTTTCAATTACTAAAAAAACTATTCTGACATTTAAAAAAATCAACAGCCTTCCATACCACTCTCCCATTATGTTTGCTACCTGGCTTTCCATCTTGACTCATGATTCACACGTGGGAGCATACTAAAATTGAAAACCAACGCAACCAATGACTCCTACACATAACAAGCTCATGCTGAATAAGACTTTAATGTGACCAATTTTTAATAAAATCTAAATATTTATTAAAAACTTATATCATTTATATAATATATATAAATTTTCCGTTCTCAAACCCTTCTGTGAATTATAGTATGAGTGATATGCACAGTAAGTAACAAACTCTTCAACTGTAAGCAGACTAACCACATGAATCTAGGTATTTCAGATTTGACAAAGGTTTCATAAAAAAAGAAGTTTCACTTATTTATAACTGAGAGTATCTCTTCATGGTTTAGTGTGACTTCAGGAGAATAGTAAATTGTAGAATAGAAGATCTCAAATTTTCCAATATCCAAGTATCATCTATATAAAAACACCTTTTATCATGACGTCAATATCCCTTTTGTTTAATACTCATCTCCTCTCCTAAGAGTAAGGGAGTAAAAGGGAAAAAGTTTATATTATAGAATAAAATATGAGTAAAATGTAATTTATTACATTTATGTTCAAAAATTATTTTACTAAAATGTATACTAAGGAAGAAATTTACTAATAAAGCTGTGATAGGCGAGCACTTCCCCCACTCTATCTCAAGCAGTCTAGAAAAAACTTAAATGGGCATACCTTTTTACAATTATTGTTCTCTACTACTTTTAAGTAAAATTGTGTTGCTTACTCCAATTTATATCCATTTTCAATGAATCATGGGATTATGCAGATGGGCTTTTTATTTTTAGAGAGAGAGTGAGAGAAAGAGAGATCAAATACCAAATTACAAAAGTTTAAAGTCTCTAAACAGAAAAACAAGCATAATAAAGCAAATATGAAATAAAAATAGGAAGTAGGTATTACCAATCTGATAAGCAATTAAATAAATTTTGACAAGATGATATTAAAACAATTAGATTTACAATAACTAAAATACAACTTTTAACAGGTTAAAGAACCATTAGATATTTCTTATACCTAGGCTAGCTTGAGTTTTCCAGCAAAATGTATCAGCATAATGTCTCCCTGTTTTCAAGAACAAGAATGACTTTGTAAGCTTCCTCATTGTTTTCTTAATTCTGGCTGTCCATTCCTTGGCTCATAAATACCATTAAGGTTTTAAATAGGTTTGAGAGGAGTTATCTAAAATTAATATAATTTAAATCCTTATACCTCTGCTCAATACATTGTAATTTTCTAAAGAACCAATAAAACACAACATCACTTTTAATACACAAAACAGCCACTGAATGAAACTTTTTAAGAAAAAAAATTAAGAGCTTTAGAAACTGATAGCATTTAATCAATAACTTTTTTAATTAAATGTTGAAAGTTATTGTTTATTTATCTATTCCTTATTATTTAACATAACATTCTTAACTTTAAAGAAGTTATTTTCTACCTAAGAACCATATTAATTTTGTAATTAAAAACAATAAATTTCAATTGGAATGTTTAATTTAGAAAAATAAGTAGTTTCCATTTTCCAACAATAATTTTTTGAACAGGGAATGGCTTTCGATTATAAGTATTAATATAAAATACTGATTATGGAAATAGTTCATAAGATTAAAATAGCAACTTTTCATGACAGCGCTTTTAGACTGTTCCAACATATCCAGTTTAATGTTTTCCCCTTCTACCAAAATAGTACATTAAAAAAAAAAAAGAAACAGTTTTGGGTAATACCTTTTCCTTATAGAATAAATGTTTAAGTCCCTGACCTGGCACTGCCAGTTCGAATCCCACTCTAGGCAGGCTTTTAACAAGAAGTAAAAGCCTGCCAAGAGCTTTGAATATTCAGAAAAGGATGGTAACATTTTCATTACCTTCTTGCAGGAAAAGAAATTAACCATTTCCTCTCTGGTTTGTTAAATGTAATTTTTGCAAAAAAATAAACAAATAATTGAAATCGAAACATAATTGGTTTAAAAATAAAGAATAAATTAACAAAACTTAAATTTCTCATTAGCAAAGGGAGTTAAATTCAATTTAACAACTATGGAGAAAATAAAGTTAAGGCTTTCATGCTATTCATTTATTCAATTGTTTTTAAAAGGTATTTAGACCAACAGAAAACCATTAACAAATCCAATAACATTTAAGGATATTCCACAAGTCAATGGGAAGTTTAAAATGTTTTAAATCAAGAATGAGCATACTTCCTTCACTGTTAAGGCTCTGTAATAAACAGATTGATTTCATCTTTCTCCCCCAAATAAAAACTGTAATTAAACAGTTAGTATTAAAGAAAACAGAGCATCTTTTGGTCAAAATAATAAGTATGGTATCCTCAATCATAAAAAAATTAACCACTAGATTACATGATAGCTACCAAATAATTGGGGTTCATAGAAGTATACATGCAATTGACAGTATTTTTTTT
>KZ806918.1:513635-558019 GCA_000696205.2 Oncopeltus fasciatus | reverse complement strand
ATATATATAATGAGAATTGTTTGAGAATGAAGCTGAAACACTAAAATACTTCATTTAAGAGGAATGTTTAAATCATTCAAGTTACCTATATATATCACAGCCGCTAGTGTTTAATTTTCTGTATATATTTATTTATATATAAGTGGGTGTGTGTATTTTCTATTCAATGTACAGCTCTTAAGATATATCTAAATAAGTATTCAAAAAATTATATATTTTAAATAAATAACATTTATTTATTTAAGAATATATGAAATAAAAAACAATTACCAGCATCAGAAGAGTAATCTTCATAATGGTCACTGTCATCATCAGAGTCAAAGCACTCATCCAAAGAAAAATCTTGAGCTTCAGGACTAAGAACTCCACCTAAAATAATAATGCCTGAGAGATTTTCAACTAATTTAAAGAATTTTACATAAAATAAAAGTTAAAATAAAATTATTTGACCCCTAAAAACTAAAATAGATAAATAAAAACAAGTTTATAATCACTTAAGCACTAATAAGATTTAAGAAGAACAATAAAAATAAATGGGATTTAGAAAATTTCTTTATCATGACTATCAACTTTAAAGCATATATCTTAACTATCTTATCCTAAAAGAGTGACCTTTGATGTAATTGGGAAGTGATAAGGCATGCAGATATTTTAAAATCAGTCTTAATTTAGTAAAATATAACCATTTATCTAATAATTAATAATACAAGCAAACCATATATAATTCATTCCAAACTTTTTTTTTTTTTTTTTGTAGTCATGAAGGGAAGGACTGTCTATAGAAAGCCACCCTCGATTCCCATGATGATAGGTAAGGTGTGACAAAAAATAAAAAATTTGCCCTAGGTAAGGAATAAACCTGCAGCCACCAGGCTTGTAAGTACCGAATGAATCCATTAATTTCTTTATCTGAGGCTTGTAAAAAAGTTGACTCATTTTAAACAACTTTTCAATATTTTGCTTCAAATATTCATTGATTTCATCTACTGTAATGTTAGCTGAAAACTTCAGAAAGTATAACTATACGCCTCTAATTAATTCTGACTAACTTTTGGATGTCTTAATGTTAAGTGTTTTAAAATACCTTCATCCAGAATGATTCCACTGTTAGAAAATTGGCATTCTCCTAATTCTATCAATAGTTTTAAAATTCTGGTGTTAAATATTTCCTCCCACAAAACTTTTTTTAAATTTTTAATTTAATTTAATCAATTTCTATTTGTCAATACACCAGGGACAAATAGAAGAAGAAAGAGACTGAATAAAAATAGTTAATACATAAAGTATTTTGATAAAGTACCTTTCTGATGCAGTTAACTATAATAAAGATATGATGAATCTAATTAGCTGGAGAATTTTAATATCATATCAAACTCAAGAACTTTCTAATTATTATTTTAATAATTAGTTTGTTTAACTAACTAATTATGATATTTTTGCACGTATGTTTTTTTTTTGTTTTCTTTAGAATCTATATTGTGTATGTGTTGCCAGGTGAACTATCTAAAAGTAGAGGAGAATTGCTCTTAGCCACGATATATTAGCTTAGTGCTCAAGTTCTGAACAGAAGAAAATCCAGAGATAATACTTTAGGAAAAATGGCAGGTAAATGAGGAAATACAAGCCCTATTCGTGGACTCCAAAGTAGCTAATAACTCTGGTGACAGATTTCTTTAGAAAATCATCAATGAACAGAGGTTTCCAGTTAAGTTAGTGAACCTGACGTGGGCATTTATAAATGTCACAAAATATCGGGTCTTGGTGCAAGGGGATATTACTTAAGCAATCAATGTTCATCAGAATAGTGACTACCACGCACCCATGCTATTCAACCTTACTTTAGAAAAAGTAATAAGAGAATATTTCAAGGCGAAATATTATTGTTATACCTGGAGCAATATTTCTTTATTTCTTAGCCAGAACTAAGATTTTATTCTTTATTAATGAATTATTGTTATATTCTCATATTCTTATATAATTCACAGGCAATGTACAACAGACACATCAGCTTGAGGCATCTTAAATTATTGAAACATCCATATTGCAGGTTAAGTATTGTGTCTTGGTTGATGGTTAGTTGGCCGTCTCGAATATCATGTGAGAATGGTCGGGGTTTCGGCCAGGAAGAAAAAAATATACACCAAAATTTGGAGTAATATTTTTATTTATGCCAACGTTTCGGCTTAGCTAGTAAGCCATCATCAGGGCAATGGCGTTGAGTGGAGAAATCTCCCCAGGGTGGTTGTTCACATTGTAAACTGCAGAAAACAACTCACAACTCAGTTGTTTTCTGCAGTTTACAATGTGAACAACCACCCTGGGGAGATTTCTCCACTCAACGCCATTGCCCTGATGATGGCTTACTAGCTAAGCCGAAACGTTGGCATAAATAAAAATATTACTCCAAATTTTGGTGTATATTTTTTTCTTCCTGGCCGAAACCCCGACCATTCTCACATGTTAAGTATTGTGCAACATGGGAGGTTTTAAACATTTCTTGTTTTTGTGAGTACAGTATTACATTAAATGTATAATAATACACAAGTCCTCTAAATTTTTAGAAACAATATAAAGCTCTCAGTTGCTTCTTTTTAAGGTTTTAGAAATTGTATTGTATATTCAGCTAATATTTGTCAGTGTGAGTGCATGCTTGTGTGCACTTTTGCAAGTACTTGTGTGTGTGTGTGCGTGCGTGCGTGCGTGCGTGCGTGCGTGTGTGTGTCCCCTAATTTTATTCATCCAAATGTAACAGTAAAAAGGACAATTCTAATTTAAGCAAAAAAATATAATTAAATTGACAATAATAGATATTAAATTTTAGGAATACAGATATATTCCTAAAATCTAATAGAACGAAAAACCCTTTAAATTCAGCAAGGTTGAAACGTGTCACATAAAAAATAAAAACTGAAATGTTATAGAACTGAAATAATTTTTTGAAGTTAAAAATGCAACCTCATCCTAAATTGGCTACAAGAATTTACTACCTGTTTGTCAATGGTAATTCAATACGATATGGGTGATAAATGTCCTCATTTCTTGTAGCATTCAAGATCCAGTCTTTGTCCAGATATCATTCACTTTCCACTTCATTTTTGAATCTACTGTTTCAGTATGAGTTTAGTTTAGGCAACATATGTAGGCAAAAACTAACACTCTGTATTGAGCTGTTCTTTTCCAACAGTCGATGTTATATTTGACGAACACAATATAAAATAACTCACCAATATAAAATAACCTTATCTTGCATCTAATGTGCATAGTTGTCATTTTCACTGCCTCAGCTGTCACGTTTTAGCCTGTCTCTTATAGAACAGCATGGATATCCAACTCATGAGGTGTTATTGTTGTGCCCTATCACACACAATAAGGAGTGCATGATCACTGGACAGGGAGGTAAGGGTATCCCCACATGGCTGCTTATTTGATTTCATTTCTTTTCTCAACACAAGAAAACTGACATATTCCTTTCCAAAAAAATATATATTTTTTTAAATTTATTTGGGTGTTATCATTGCCAGCTATAACTAATCTGACACCTGCTAGCTCCTTACTCTATGTGTGATCTGAAAAGGTTGCACAAATGTGTTCTGTTGAGTGGAAACTAATCAATTAAGCTAAATTAATTTTTTTTTAGTAAAGGCTCTCAGAATCCAAGAGGTAAATAAGGTTGCACACATCAGAATTTCAAAACATCTCGAAGCCAGTCCAGGTTGTGTGAGACAATTTCAATTCTATTGATAAGAGAGCTGTGCAAAAGTAAATCGTGACAATTTGTTCCTTCAAATGACTGCATTGTTTATGAGTCAATCTCTCAGTAGATATTCATCATCAGTAGTTGTACCCTCAGGGCAAAAATATATTCTTGAGGACCTCTGTCCAATGTTTGTGTGAAGATTTAATAACAGTAAAATTTGTGAAAATTGCTCATGAAAACACAAACTTAAGGCGTGGCCGGCCATAGCTAATGAGTAGGGTTCACTGTTGCCGCTCTTCTACCTGAGTAACTCATTCCACATTGAGCCGCGCTATAGACTAGTTCTCTGCATTCTTATTTCACCATTTTTGTTGCTTATGGAAGTTTTTAGTTTAAATTCATTTAGAATAGGTTTAGAAGTAGTGGAAAACAGATTTCCATTTTATGCATGAGTAAAGCAGCACGAACTCACCATTCTATGTCTCTCACCTCACAGTTGCCATTTTAACCCAACAGAACTAATATGGACAACAAATTAAGACGTATGTATCAGAAAAAAATTTTTTTTTAAATGTAATAAAACTGGCTGACAAAAAAATCAACATGATTAATTCTGACTGAAGAAAGGTTGTTAAGCACACGAATAATGTTGTAAAAGAACAAGCCACATCAGAAGGAATTGTTCTAGGAAGGTAGAAAGTATGATTATATCACTTTTGAGGAATAGCCGTAGTAGTGAACATTATGAATGTGAAAATGACGATGAAGGACAAATGGAATATGACACTTTTCTATAGAAGGTGTTTTTCCATAACCAGAAGAGGAAAAATAATTGATATTTATATAAGACTGAGTAATATATTAGTAAAATTTGTTTTCACATTTTGTAGTTTTTGTTTTGAAATACTTATGACTGATATAAGAAATAAGCATGAAATAAGCAACTATAAGTATGTCAATTTATTAAGAATTCTCAAAGTGAAGAGAAAATTTAATTATCTTAAAGTTGTAGACAGACACATACTAATGACTTAGAAAAAAGGCAACAATCGTTTACCTGGAAAAAGCCTATGGTCTTTGATTGTCAATTAAGTGACAGGCAAAAAGGGGCTGGGAGTGTAATGGGTTGGTAACAGGTAGAGCCAGTAAAGTCGGGCAACGCCTCTCATAACTCCAGTGGCCAATCCTAATCTCACATACTATAGTGAGTCTTATAACCAGGCCTGACGGATCATATTGCACGCATATGAAATCCCACCAGCCATGGTACTGTTTCCTGACAGTAGCACCTACAAATACTCACAATCTGACAATCCCTTCAGGACATATCAGGTTTAACTGAACAGGTTGTTAGACAATCAAGTCTTTTTATAACCTAACTGTTAGTGACTCAAAAGATATTTTTCTTATCATTAGTACACTAAAAACTCTTGATTGAAAAAAGAAACACCCTGAGCTTGAGAAACACTCGTTTATGAGGTAATTATGTTAAAATGTTGTTACATACAAAATTCCATCAAGGCACTGTGCTTTTCCAGTGAAACCAAATTTACGTAAAATTCACATAAGAACACATTTAATAACAGAAGGAGCAGTTACTTCCCAAAAAAGTGATTGGAGGCATAGGATCCCTGTAGAGTGGAATGAGATTAACAAACCAAGGAACTCTTCTATTTCTCCATATAATAGGGCTCCCAAACAGCTTTCATCCATATTGCTATCAGAATCTTTCCCCAAATCAAATACAAAGAATTTATTTAAAGAATTCAAAACTATAGGGAGAATCTGAATTTGACCCTAAATTTATCAGTGAATTTTACAAGGGCAAGCATCACACTTTATTGGAGAAAGAAAACTAAAAGAATGAAGCAGAGACTAGTAGGTCACAGAATTAAAATTAGTTCTTTCATAAGTGTAACAGCTCATATACCAAGAACAGCCCAGGTATCGCTTAGTAATGCTCAGGTGGTAGTGAAATATGCTGGCAACTGTCTGTTTCATCTAGTGACTAATCACTTTGTTATAACTATGTGATAGTAGTTATTCAACTCCATGTATATGGATGAATATGCAGCAGAAGACATGCTGCAACTTTTAAGCTATTTTAATTATGCTGATTAGAGCATTTTGTCTGCAGAGGATTCATCCTTGATAACTAGGTAAAATATCCGAGAATAAGGTTGATCAAGGTGTTGTTTAGGGCCTTGCCTGATCCCTTCAGGACAAATCTATGTTCCATTTTAGCATGGCCAAGAAATTCATTGCAGATCAGAAGCATTACTCATAATGGTTTCCTCTCGAGAAAAATAAGGCAATTTTCTTCCTTCACAAATGATGATGGGATTGTCAGGATAGGAAGAAAGCTCCTCCATAAATTAATGGGCTTGCCAATTTTCTAATAGCCTTCCTCCATTAATAATTGGAGGCTTATTGAGTTGATCATTAAATAAATACGAGAAATAAGAATATTAAATGAAAAGGTGCCAGAAACTTGAGACTGAAGAAACTGGATTAAGATGACCAGAGTAGCAGAAGTGGATCTAAATGATCTAGATATTCAAAGAAGTAAATACAGCTCCCAAAGATTTATCTGTAAGGCTTATTAAGGTAATAAAACATATTCAAATAGCCTCAGGGAAAAAAAATAATTAACCATCTATAGTCATAATAATCAGGAAAATATGTGAAAAGGAGTAAAAAAAATAATTATATCCATGGAAAAAAATGCATACCAGTTGATAAAGAAGAAGTGGATGTAGCCTCTGCAAGAGAGCCAGTTGAAAGAAGATGTTGTCTTGGTTCCCTTCTCTGCCATATCTGTTCTAAGCCCAGATGAGTAGGGGCAGACGAAGACAGCCTTGCATGAGACTTCCTGCCGCTTCCGTGATGCCTTCCAGGAACAGACTGCCCTAAAACTCTACAAAATATATAAAATTAATGAAAAAAAGAAAAGAAAAAAAGAATATGTTATTTAAAAAGAACCTAATAAGTGAAAATCTCAGTATATCAGATGTTTATAACCTACTGCTGATGTGTACGGATGTCTACTACCCATAGTTGATTACTTTTATGACAAAGTGATATCCCATGTTTTTCAGAGTATGCGAATTTTTGCTAGGAAAAAATTCTGGGAGAAACTCCCTGAACCCCTAAAAAAAATTTTGTGGTCAGGAATAGATCACACACCCAAACACAGAAAAAAAAAGTAATCAAAATGCTGGCCTACATCTGATTGATGTTACAAAATGGATACAGTTTCGGTACAGAGGTTTATACCCCTCTTAATTAAACAATTTGGTTGATAAACAGAGTATGTTTTGATGAAAAAAATTCTATCCAAATTTTATCCATTAAGACCACTAATAAATTTATGACCAAAAACATTAACGAATACCCAAAATGAGTAACAAATAAATACTAAATGTTTTGTCTATTATTTTTTATTATCATGTAATGGGATACATTGAGTTTCAGGATTTTCAATTGCTTAACTAACTGGGAAAATAATCAAAAATCAATTTTAGAATTTAGTTATAAAGATACTCTCACACCAGATTAACCAATTTATATAATTTATTGTACATACATTTAAATAATCATTTCAAAATTGAGAGTAAAGAGTTAAAATCATTTCAAATCATTTTTTTTTTTAATAATTATTTTAGAAAATTGGAGTATGAATGAGGGTTAACCTGACCATAGATAACAAACTTTTTTAAAACTATTGCTTTATATCAATATATATATATTGAGTTATCCCATTTACACAGAAATTATGTCCATAAGATAGTTAAAAATTCTTATTACATTTAGTGTTTCTGGCTAAAAACTGAGTGTTTCACACTCTTAATTCTCTGATTCTGCTAATTAAGACAATATATTTTTCAGTAATTCTCAAAACACTATACTCCTTTTTTTTATTGTTACATAATANATTGATACAGAGTATTAAAATTATTAATAAAAATATATTGTGTATAAAAAGTAACATTACTTATTATACACAATATATAGTGGTTATGTACATAATATAATAAATATTATACTATTTAATGGTAAAATAATGACTAAAAGTATATTATACAGAGAATTGTGTCAAAGAGATCATTAACTACACTCATTATCATTCTAAACATCAAGCAATCATTTTTAATAGAACTCCCATTTTTCCAATTTCATTCATTTTGAGGACACATATTCAGTTTTATATATAAATATTTTACGGCAATTTTCAGTCTGAAAAGCAATGAATTGTCAATTTCAAATGCTATTAGGAAATCTTATTTTTAACTTATTATTATCAAGGAGAAATAGGAGCATTAAGATTTTTTATTATCTTATTTATATTTATATGTCCGAGCAGGACATCTGCCAGACTAGTTAGTATATGTGAGAATGTGTAAATTTTAGTGGCTATCATTTTGGGTGTCTTGGGATAAAAATAAATAAAAAATTTATAAAAAATTCTTGAATCTAAAATCAACTTTTCAAGAATTCACTGCCTTGATAGAAAAGCTAATAATTAAATTTGCTTAACAATATTTAACAGATACATCATAAGAAAAATGTTTCATACTAACTTGATAGGAATAAAATTTGTAATAAAAATATATATAAAACAAACTACCAAAAAAATTCCTCAATAATGTAACTTTATCTTACAAGTGTCTTCTGAAAAAAGATATTGTACTATTCTTTCAGAACCTGGGAAACCAAAAGAGCTACAAGCCCATCAGCGTACAGAATATAATGGAAAAATTTCTGAAATTTTGAATGAAAAATTATTGAAGGAAGAATTCAAGATCACCTACAGCAAAAAGTAACAAGGTTTTAATCAATTTTGATTAAAAACCCACCACTCAGGATTTGATAACTCTGGAGTGTAAAAGGAAAATATGAAGGACACTTTTTGCAGACCTCTTCTTTGACATAAAGTGGACAAAAGAGCTTGTATCACGAATTCCTATAATAAAAACTTAATTCATATTTACTTAAAATACTTTTAATTTTTTTATAATTATTTCTGGAACAAGGCTTAGATGTATTATTGAAGTGTGTGACTCTTCAAGTATGTTCACAATATTACAAATAGAGGATAGAGAGGTTATCTGAAATTTTTATAGAAAGATTAATTTGAAATATTGAATGAACATACTTTTCATCTCTTTGTAATCAATAAAAAAAATGTGTTATATATCTATTTGATAATTATATATAATATACATAATACTAATTATTATAATTTCATCATACTTCTATTTGATTAACATTATTCTTAAATAATAATACTAATTTAATAGAAACTATCAATCTAGAACACTTGTAATTTCTTCATAATGAATTCTAACACTTATTAAAACAAAGTTTCTTCAGAAAAATATATAACTTAATGAATATCATAATTACAACTCTTTAAAAAAAATCTATCAAATGAAAAAATATATAATACTTACTGTTGCTGAGGAGAGAAAGAATTTTTCAACAGCAAATCATGAAGGGTGGTATGCTTTTGAGGGAGAGGGCTAACATCTTCGTTAGATGGTGGAGGACTTTGAACAGCAAGTGAGGAACTGGAGGAATGTTGACTGCTAGGAGACAAGTTAGGCCTCACTCTTAGCTGTTGACTATCCTCAGAAATTTCAAATGGTACAGATCGAGGGGGAGCAAATTCTCTATACTGAAAACTGCTATCCAATGGAAAAGATAAGGCTACCTGGGGATTGGTTTGTATCAGGGAAGACTTGGTTGTAAATGGAACTTGTATTAAGCACATGCTCTGTTCAGGAAGAAGCAGATCATCAAAACTTAAATCATCCAACAATGTTTCATCATTGGCATTGAGTTCTGCCAGTGTGGGTCCCTGAATCAAATCTGCTTTGTCAACTTGAAATATATCATCATCTTCCATTTTAACTTCAGATCTAGGACTCCAAGCACTAGCTCCTGAATAAATGCTAGAGCCTGTCATATTGTTATCTTGAAAAGAACTATTACATGGGGAAATTTCATTAAAATCAAATCCGTCCCTTAAGTCAGAAAAATCCATAGTTCGTTTTGAAGGTATAGGAACACTCGCAGAAGTAGGATTGTTGCTAATCAAATTATCAATTGACATAGGCTCTGACTTAATAGCCAGGCCATCAATGAAAATATCACTGGAATACATGGGTTCATCCATCTTCTCTTTGTCTCAATACTTCATTGGCCTAAAAACAAAAATTTTTTAAAATATATCTATCAGTAGAAACAACAAATTAAAACAAAGTATCAAAACAATAAGTATATTTATTTGGTCACATGACTTGAGCCCAATGCCACACTAACCTTCCACTCAATAATAGATCAATAAAACACTTTTATCATGGACAAACTAAATCTTAATAGCACAATATGAATCAATAAATAATGAAAACATTCATCCAAGGTCACTGAGTAATTCAATGAAAACAGTAAAGGCAGTATTTAAACAATCATACTAAAAGATATGTTAATAAGCAATAGTAATAGAGCAACATGCTCTGACACAACAAAAATAACATAAGGCCTTGAACCTCTAGTAAACAACAGTGACCTTGGATATCAACTACCTTGTGAACATTTGATTCAATACAATAAAAAAAACAGCAGTTATATAAAAATCAAGAGAATTAAAAAATTAACATTAGCTATTGAACAAAAAGTTATATATTGCACAACTAGCTGTCATTGATAAAATAGTAATTATTTTACATAAAAAAATCAAATGAACTCACCATATAAAATAGTATGATCCAGTGAAATCCCATAACAATTAGGGAAGTAAATTAAAATCAAGCAATAATGCTACCTAAAAATAATATTTCATATTAAAAAATAATTTGTACATAAAACCTCACATTCCAGTATCATGATATCTCAATTTTATGTAATACTTACCCCAGTGGAATTAAAATAGCTGGCATTACTAATAAATTTTAATAAGAACACTTCATAGATAACCGAACTGTAATCAATTAATCCAATTGAATGTACATCATAACAACGATGGCGACAATGACATGAGTTAAGAATGTTTTTGCACAGATCAGCAAATATTTTGCAATTTATTACGAAGCATAAATTGAATTTTATGACACCTTATAATATTTAAATTATTATGAAAAAGAAAACTCGGCAAATACAAAACTACAACCTTTATAAAGAAAATTAACGAAATATAATAAGGAAGTTATTTGCCTATCTCATGTTTAGAAAAGTGAAAACAACTGACGTCATCGAATGTTGATTGATAACTTGTTACAATGTTTACATTGTCATTTCACTTTTTTTTTAAGTATAACAACGTAAAAAATAGACCCAAGAACAAATTATAAAGCTATGTTTATTTAAAAATATACTTGTTCAAAATAAATTATACTGTTCACCAGTCTAGGATTTTGGTTCATTATATTATAGCTGCAGTGATTTGAAGATCGAAGTTGGCGCTCGATTTAAAATAATGAAATGTGTTACAACAATTATCTATATTCTTAGAACATATAATACTTATTCTTTCCGGACTACATTAAGTAAAGGTACTGACTACTTTTCACTTATATTTTTGATGTAGATAATTTGTAAGTTTTAAAAATTAAGTTTTCTGCTCCCTCCTAAAATAAAATATTTTAATTTCAATGTCTAGACTAACTAAATTCAATTCTAATTTATCCTCTACTGTAGCATTTTTCAGCTTTGTGGTACTTAAATTCCACTTGAGCATTGAATTTTTTTATTTAAGAAAATAACTTTCTATTACTTAGTAGTGGAAGCTAGTTCGCTAACTTTATATTATCTGTTCATAAAACTACAAACTATTCCCTGAACTAAAATCCATAATTATTTTATGTACAACTAACTATTATTTTAAGTTCTAGTACCAAATAGGGTACTAAATATTTCCTCAATGTTTAAATTTTAAAAAGACGAGAAGCTCTTGGTTACACATAAAAATTATGACATAACTAATTGTTACCTCATTTTATTTTAATTCAAATAAAAATGTATTTATTAAAAAATCATGGTATGATTTATATTCTAATCTGCAGCATTATTAAGACTTGGTTTTCTTTAAAAATAAATATAAAGAAAATTTTAAATCATAAACGAAGAACACCAATTCTCATCAACAGATACTAAACTACCTAATAAGGAAAGTCCTTCATGCAGTAGCTGCAAAATTTAAGCAGATTTCCCATGTTTCATTGTAAATGGATATAAATAAGAATAATGTCAAAGTATAAATTGTAAGCTTAAAAGGCATGACCACTAAGCTTTGCTTTTGTCTGGTCGGGAAGGTAGAATGGAGGAAATGCTCACCATTCATAATTATATGCATACATTTCTTCTGTTTTTTTTTGTTTTTTTTTGTACAAATGTTATTGACCATAAATGTTAGAAAATTTTTACACATATTATGCTCTTTTAACTTTTTCATGACTCAAGAACTCAACAAGATATTATGTAATAAATTTTGTCACCCTCTAAACTCTCTTCCCCCTTTCCTACATTCGATTTCAACAAAAAATGAAATCATTTGAGGTTTTGCAAGGAAAAGACTAAATACTAACCTTGTTTCTATGCGTTAAAAATAAGAGGGCTCACCTAACATTTGAAATTAAATTCTTAAATGTCTTTCTTAATATGTATTTTTAAAAATACGTATAAATGTTATTCAATTAAATTATACTTTTCAATTAAATTATTTCCTATTGTTTTTTGTATACTTATATTNTTTTTTTACAGATTTTTATTCGTCTGTTTTCTGACAATTTTTTTTACGTAGATGATGAAAATATTAATTTTCAGAACCAATAATTCAAGGAGAGTAGAAATATGTCTAGTTCATCTTCCTTGTGCAACAAGAAGGAAGAAAATTGATTTAGCTTCTTATAGATCTACCTGGCCCTGAGCGATTTCAGAATAAAATTGGATGGAAAATTTCTTTTAGTCGATGATAAAGTGGAAATCTTAAATGTTAGTTAATAAAAGGCACTGACACGCCTCTGTCTAGCTGCCTGGTGATAAGGCTCTGTTCACATTTCATAATTGAAATACACATAGTTTAAGATCTCTACATTACAATTAATTATATCTCACTGCATGCTTTTATGAAAGTGACAAGTACGCTTCTTATTTAGGCTCTGAGTCATTAGAATTAAGTCATATTTTCTTATCCCATATGTTATAAATTTCTGCATGGTTTATCCAAAGGTGGAAGGTTTCCTTTCTTCCAACTCTAATGGCTGTTTTCATAAAAGATTTAGGAAAATGTTTGTGATATTTTCTCTGATTCTAAAATGATAACCACTAAAATTATATATATATATACATATATAATTTTTAACAGACAATATTTTTAGCTTCTTCAGGTGTAGATCCTCTGAAATTTTTCAGAAGTCGGATCATGGTAATAAAATAAATAGCTTGATTTCCCTACAAAATATCTGCTAAAATTAATCAAGCTCACAAATAGTAGTAATTAGCCATTTAACTGAATATTGAAGTTCAATTGTACTTTTAGTATTAGTATTAGTTTGGACTTTTTTTTTTTTTTCAAATTCATTGAAAATCAGGAAATTATGAACTGTAGCTACTATAGTATATTTCAAAGGAGTAGCGTAAATGATTTCCATTCCACAGATTTCCCATTTTTCATTAATGATGGACATAGATAAAAGATAAATGGCTAATGGTTCTTACAAGCTGAAGAAGGCAATGAGGGTAGAAGCTAAAATTGCTAACGCTAACACTAAATTATTCGGAAGGGAATAGTGCTTATCAGTCAAAGTTGCATTCTAAAATAAATCATTTAATAAGCTCTTTTTTTTTCCAAAAAGTTATAGAATACATACAATATTATATATTTTATGAAAAATGTAGGCTAAGTTTCTGGAAAACAAAATTTTATTTTTGATTAGCTATTTGTTACAAAAGTTAACAAGTAATAAAGGTAATTCTTTATCATTAATAAAAATGATAAAAATATTTTTCTTACCTGTATGATATCTCACCAGGAAGGCAATAATTTAATTTAGATTTTCTGTTTTTAATTCACTTTAAGGTTGTCAATTGAGCTTGCAGACCATCAAAAAAGCACATTACCCCTACAAAAAATTTACACAATGGTAGAATATACATGATTATCATCACTTCATTGTATTGTAACTGGACTTGCTTGATTTGGTTACAAGAAAATAAATCAACAGAATGCTGGACCCTTTGTAGTAGCAAAAAAGCTAAAAGTGGTCAAGGATCACTTTTTTTTTTTTTTTCAAGTATTTCAAACAATATTAAACACTTTTCACAATTATCTATATCTTATCATACTTTCATTTATACATAAATGGAGTATGAAATAAATGGGCAATACTTTTTAATTTTTTTTTTTATAAATTTTTTTTTTTTTTTCAAGAGATGTGATCAATTCTTTTATTGAAACCTTTCTAAAAAAATGGAGAAGATGGTTGGGATTCGGTCAATAATTTTTTTAATAAAACAAATTCATGAAACAAAAGTTTTTAATTTGGCCTGAACTTCAGGCCTTCTTCAAGGCAAATTGATAATGTAGGGAGAAAGAGGAGCCATTTACACCATGTGAAAAACTCATGACTGCACTGTGAACTTTAGTTTCACAAATTTATTTTATTTACCAACCACTGACCAAAACCTGACTTTCTTCTTTACTATGATACAAACTTTCAATTAACATCTTTTGTATGATCCTCTCTAGTTAATTTTTAAAAACTAAATATATCGTACATTTTGAGACTATTTTTGTTTTTCTTTTATTTATTTATTTTATTTTTTTTTTTTTTTTTATAGATAAGGGATTTAATTTGAGATTAGCTCTTTTCTCTACCTCATACCAATCATATTGTGACCTAAGGCAATGCGATGCCAATGAGTTCAGATATTATTCTTCAATTAATTGTAAAGAATGTGTTAAAAATCCTCTTCATTTATGCAGCCACAATTTTTTTAATGGGCCTATCTTAAGGAGACCTGATTGCTTAAAACCATCTTCCAAGCTTGAAGAAACAGTAAATATCCTTAAAGAAAAAGCTAAACAAGAAGGAAAAAAATCAACCACAGATGTTGAAAAAAGGAGCCCTAAAAAAAAAACTTTGTGGGATAAGCTTAAGGATGAAGCAAGACATTATTATCATGGATCACAACTCTTGTATCTAAATATTAAAGTAAGTTCATCTTTGCTGAAGAGGTCTTTAAAAGGACAAAAATTAACACGACGTGAAAAAAAGCTGGTAAGAATGTTAAAATACATTTGTGCTTTAATATTATTAGAAAACTGGGGGGACATTTAGTTTTTTATAACTTATATATATATANATATTAATATATAATCCAGCATCCACAATTTTTAAAATAATGAAACCAAATTCGGTATTGAAGTTTTTTTGTTTTTTTAAACTATTAGATGAGTTTGTTAATTTCTAAATTTATTGAGAGTGGGGGATAGTTTAATGGGAGAAAAATTTTAAAAATTTTAGCATTACAAAAAAAATATAACAAGATAAATCTAAAATGTAATTTTACAACTTTTTTTTAAACATATATTAAAGAAGAAATTTAATGTTAGGCAGACCATCTTATTCTTAAAATATAGAAACCATATTTAGTACTTGGGCTTTTCATTCAAAATTGTTGAAGAAGTTTATTTTTGGCTGAAATCAGATGAGAGGGAGGAAGACCAAAATTAATAGTATTGATTTCTTCATTTTTATTTGAGTTACAAGCAAGTTTCAGAATATAATAGGTGCAAAATTAAATTCATTAAAGCTTATGTTCTACAATATCTAAGTTAAATGCTTATTAAGGAAGATATTAATAAACACTTAATGCATTGATCACTCTTCCTTATCTGCTAGTATATAGTCAGGTTTAGTTGTCTTTCTTTTTACATAATTGAAGAAAGGTCATTGTTTTGGGAGAGGTTCTTGGTTTAGGAAGAGGGAATGTAGAATTCGTTAGAAGTTTTTTTTATGCTATCTGTTGGGAAATCATCGCAAAGAAGGATGTCTGTCACACATTTAATATTTTTAATTTTTACCATATCAGGCTGTCTATCTCCTAAATCCTTAGGCTACTTATCCTAAATATCTATCTATGTTTCTCCTTTTGCCCCTTTTGATGCAGGCAGCTCTCCCTTTGTACCAACCCCTTCGAATTCCCCACCCTTTTTAATTCTTCACACTTATCCATTTTAAGCTTTCCCAATTTTTAAACCTCACCTTTCAGTCATGAACATTTTATGACTGAAGGTGTCAACACATCCCCTCATGTCTTCATGAAAGGTAGGTGTGGTTGATTTCCCTACAAAATATCTGCTAAAATTAATCAAGCTCACAAATAGTAGTAATTAGCCATTTAACTGAATATTGAAGTTCAATTGTACTTTTAGTATTAGTATTAGTTTGGACTTTTTTTTTTTTTTCAAATTCATTGAAAATCAGGAAATTATGAACTGTAGCTACTATAGTATATTTCAAAGGAGTAGCGTAAATGATTTCCATTCCACAGATTTCCCATTTTTCATTAATGATGGACATAGATAAAAGATAAATGGCTAATGGTTCTTACAAGCTGAAGAAGGCAATGAGGGTAGAAGCTAAAATTGCTAACGCTAACACTAAATTATTCGGAAGGGAATAGTGCTTATCAGTCAAAGTTGCATTCTAAAATAAATCATTTAATAAGCTCTTTTTTTTTCCAAAAAGTTATAGAATACATACAATATTATATATTTTATGAAAAATGTAGGCTAAGTTTCTGGAAAACAAAATTTTATTTTTGATTAGCTATTTGTTACAAAAGTTAACAAGTAATAAAGGTAATTCTTTATCATTAATAAAAATGATAAAAATATTTTTCTTACCTGTATGATATCTCACCAGGAAGGCAATAATTTAATTTAGATTTTCTGTTTTTAATTCACTTTAAGGTTGTCAATTGAGCTTGCAGACCATCAAAAAAGCACATTACCCCTACAAAAAATTTACACAATGGTAGAATATACATGATTATCATCACTTCATTGTATTGTAACTGGACTTGCTTGATTTGGTTACAAGAAAATAAATCAACAGAATGCTGGACCCTTTGTAGTAGCAAAAAAGCTAAAAGTGGTCAAGGATCACTTTTTTTTTTTTTTTCAAGTATTTTCTGCTCCCTCCTAAAATAAAATATTTTAATTTCAATGTCTAGACTAACTAAATTCAATTCTAATTTATCCTCTACTGTAGCATTTTTCAGCTTTGTGGTACTTAAATTCCACTTGAGCATTGAATTTTTTTATTTAAGAAAATAACTTTCTATTACTTAGTAGTGGAAGCTAGTTCGCTAACTTTATATTATCTGTTCATAAAACTACAAACTATTCCCTGAACTAAAATCCATAATTATTTTATGTACAACTAACTATTATTTTAAGTTCTAGTACCAAATAGGGTACTAAATATTTCCTCAATGTTTAAATTTTAAAAAGACGAGAAGCTCTTGGTTACACATAAAAATTATGACATAACTAATTGTTACCTCATTTTATTTTAATTCAAATAAAAATGTATTTATTAAAAAATCANGGTCAATGCTCTTCTGTTGGCCATCACAACGTTCTTACTAAACTCACAAGTAAAAACTAAAGTCTCTTAAATGTTAGAAAATCTTCAATAAGATGAATCTTTGCTAACAACTAACCATTTACTGATAGGAAGAAAGAAAAGAAGTGGATTAACTGACCCTTTTCTCCATAAACGGGTGGGAATATAAACAGGTACAGGATTAACTGGATAAGATACAACACAAAGTCCAGTCTGGAGCAATGGAATTTCTATTTTTATCTCTTATGTAATAATAATATAAATATTTGTAAGTGATCCTTTAATTTTGTCCGGCAGTGTAGTTTTTTTGTCTTTCTCATGTTTTCTTATGTCATTGTATTTCAACATCCCTGAAGATGGTTTACTATGTAAGCCAAAACAGCAGATAATAAAAATGCATTTTTTTAAATCACTTTTTCTTTTCTTTTTTATCAACCTTGACCAAACCCAAACAAATTCTCTACTGATAATCTCCAGGGTCAAAAACTCTCCTTTTTTTTCTTATTTTCTGCTCTAATGCTTATTTATATTATAGGGAAATACTTTCAGTTTTAATTGAAATAATTAGCAATTAAAATCTGAATAGTTCCTTTCTTAATGCCTCATGACAAAATTTCTATTAATTTTCAGCTGAATAGAACTGTTGCGGATTTATTCAAATTAATACCATTCTCTGCTTTTGTACTTATTCCATTTCTGGAATTTACATTGCCAGTGTTTTTAGTACTTTTCCCAGGAATGTTGCCTTCAACATTTGAAACAAAAAATCAAAAGGTACTGCAATTGAATATGGATTTGCCGAATTTCAAACTTCATTTTAATTTATAATTATCTCTTTGTTTAGGAAAGCAAGATTAAAAAAAAATTCAAAATGCAGTTAGAAATGGCCACTTTTTTGCAGGATACCCTGAATAGTATGAATGTTCAAGGGAAAGGTGTTTCTCAAAAGGCTACTGGATTTTCCGAATTTTTTAAAAAGGTACCTAATATTTTCAATTCCCTTTATAGAGTTTTTGCAAGAAAGATATCTTCCAGAAAGATATTACACATACCTTAAAAAATATCTTAAAGTCACATGGCATTGAGGTAAAATACACAATGCCATACGCCCCGGAACAAAATGGCTGTGCAGAAAGGGAGAATAGATGTTGGTTGAAGCTGCTAGAGCCCTTATTCATTCTGCAAAAGAATCATTGCCTTAAGAATTATAAGCTGAAATGATAAATTCAGCTGCTTACATCCTAAATCGAACTGGTGTGTCCTCTATCAAAGGAAAATCACCCTTTGAACTATCGACTGGACAAATACCTTATATTAAACTTCTAAAAATAATTGGATCTAAGTTTTGGGTGAATGTTTCCAAGATTAAAAGGAAAAAAAATTGATAAAAAGGCACAGGAAGGAATCCTATTGGGATATAGAGTTCTGTCCCATAATAAGCTCATATGATACCCTGATATAATATTTCAAGAATTAACTACTACAGAGTGAAGAAGTAGCACTGGTCAGAAGCTATGGAACTCGAAATCTCTTGAGGATAATCATACCTGGACAATGTGCAACTTACCTCCAACTAGGAAAGTTATCCCTTCAAAATGGGTATATACTAAGAAGTATAATGCTGATGGATCATTGGATCACACTAAGGCTTTGGATCACAGATTGGTTGTGAAGGGCTTTGCTTAAAAGAAGAGCTTATGAGAATGTGCATCTGTATCAATTCGATGTCTCAACCGCCTTTTTAAATGGTGAGTTAAATGAGGAAATTTATATTAGACTGCCAGAGGGTTTTCAGGACAAATCTAACCAAGTCTGCAGATTGAATAAGAGCCTCTACGGTTTAAAACAGGCTCCCAGACAGTAGAACCAAAAGATAAATAAATATTTTTTTTTTATGGTATTTAATCCCACAAAAATTTTAACAATTTTTAGTGCAAGGGAACATAATAAAAATCTAACTGTCCAAGCCAGGACTCGTACCTGGATCTCCTGCTATCCGGGCCGGTGCATTTACCATTTATTTATTTTTATTTTTTTTCTTACCCTCATTAATCTTTGAAAATAGTTGTCTTTAGCATGCCTAATCCACCCGGGGGACCATGGTGAAACGTGGGGGTATGTTAAAGCCTTGTTTTGTCCTTGGACATTTGAAGGTTATCTAATTTACCATTTATACTACCAGTACAAGTCTGATAAGTTATTAAATTCCCCGCACTAGTGTCGAGAGTTTAACCTCCTCGGCCGACGAATATATCGTCTTATGCTTATGGAGGAGCTGACATTGTCAAGCTGTTTAAATGACTCTCGTTATTTACTTTTAAATTTTAATTTTGTAAATATTATTTTTTTGTGGTATTTAATCGCACGTAAATTTTCACAATTTTTAGTGCAAGGGAACAGAAAAAAAAATCTAACTGTCCCAGCCAGGACTTGAACCTGGATCTCCTGCTATCCGGGCATATACTGATAATACTTCAACGNTATATATATATAATTGTATTTATTTTATTGTATATATTCACAAGAACAAACTGGTAAACTTGGCACTAGTGGTTTTTGATTTTGAAACTACTATTAATAATTTAATGCTTATTTCAATTTAGACTTAAATAAACACACATTAAAATTAAATTATTATCAATTATTTAATTATCATTTATAATTGTGAGTGATTAAATTAATAATGATCATGATTGTTTGCTCTAAAATTAATTTATTTAGCAAACCTTCTAGTATGTTTTTAGAAGTATGTTCTTTTAATTTAAAATTAGACTTTTAAATTCTCATTGAGCTTTATTGACTATCTATTTATAGTTAGTTCTCTTTAAAAATTCAATTACTTTAATTTTAGATTAATTTCTAGAGAAGGGGATAATTGCATGGGCATTAAATTTATTGTTAGTTAATGGTTTAAATTTTAGTGAGTCATGAACAGATATCTCTGTGAGAGTGTATATGTTTCTAAATCCAAAAGTAGTCCCAGTTTTTGGTTTTTGTCACCAAACCTATGTGTGTATGTGACACAGAATTTGTTTTTAGAATTTGATTTTTTTAAAGCAACTAAATGAGACTAATTTATTAAAAAGTGATAAATAACAATAGAAGATTTTAAAAAAAACCACGGAGGTGATGAAACCAAGTGGTCTACTAAGAGTTGGTATGTTTCTTGATATGACGATTAAACAGAATTTTTAACTTATTGATCAGCTAATTCACTTTACACATTTTATTTATGTATTTGAGCTTAGCCTGAGATGCTACTAGATATTTGTACTAAGAGACAAATCTCTTATGACATCAAAGGCTATAAGAGCCTTTCACTGATGGTGGAAGTTGTTCCTTCTGGAAGGTACCTAAGTAAATAAAAGCACTGTGAATGAGATCTACATTAATCATCCCCTAATAGACGAATTGGTCTCGTGGTTTTTCTTTTGAGTATGAGAGGAAAACTTTATATCTTCTCTAAGCTTTACAAATTAGGATTCTTCAACTGATCTGATTGTAGATAATCTAAAAGGTTATTTTCATTACCAATTAATATAGAACTATCATACCTTCTATTATCCGTCTTCATTGGTTTCTGCTCTCCATCTTCTGTTGGAGAGCGCCTCCGGACATTGTCCATCTTCATTGCCGAATACATGTGTTCACTGTCACTGTCTGTATTCAACTCTGTAATCAAACTGTTGAAAACAGACAGGGACAGGGAACACATGTTTTCGACCAAGAAGATGGACAATGTCCGAAAGCGCTTTCCAACGGAGGATGGTTTGCAGAAACCAATGAAGACGGATAATAGAAGGTATGATGATCTGATTGCCTTAATTACAGAAAGAACTCACAGATTTAGGACTTCTAGACCTGTTTAAGTAGAAGAACTTCTCTTTACTGTTTGTTCTATATATTTATTTGAGTTTCATAATTTTTGTTCTTAATAGATTTCATAACATTTTCCCTAGAAGATTTATAGTTTTATCATGGCATGTAATTAAGAATTTACAATTTTTGACTACTTTAATATTTACCTTTCTTTGTTCTAAACTATATAGTCGTATCAATTTTGATATTAAATTAATTTGTTCTAATTTAATTATTTATAAATAATAATTATTATTATATATTATATGCTATCATTTTATTTATTATACTTGAATCATATGGGCCTAAAATCTCAGGATGATATCTTAGATTCTTGAAGTTTTTCATGAGATAAAAAAGTTAATATGAACAACACTTATTAATATTTTCTGTGGTGAAATTTGTGTCTCTCAGAATAAGTATTTTAATAAAATAATCAATACCCCTGTGGTCATTTAGGTCAGATCTTCAGGGGAAGTTGTTAGTCCAGAAGAAGTAGTTAAATTCTCTAAGTTATTTCGTGATGAAATAACACTATATAACTTGTCACGAGCTCAATTAAAAGCACTTTGTAAAATCCTGGGCATTCGGCCCTTGGGTACAACAGGGTATCTTCGCTACCAACTTGAGCTCAAGTTAAGAAAACTCAAGATTGATGATCAGGTATGAATTTAAAATATAATAAAACATGTATTGTGGCATGTACAAAAAAAAAAAAAAAAAAAAGGGAATCTGAGTTTGTTGAGCTGTAAAGTTAGACAAATTGAGTGAGAATAAATAAATAATAATAGTAGAATCACTTTTTTTTTTTATTTATTCAAATGCAATAATTAAAAAAGCAAATGAGGAAAATAGAATAAATTTGAGAGGAAATTTACACATAAACACAGCTTTAAATAAAACGACTTTTATTTAAAAATTAAATAAAACTACTGTTATTCACATTATGAAAAATAACACACTAAAACAAATTTTTCTATAATATATTTTGTTGATTACTATCATGAAGCACTAGAGTAGCTGAGGAGATCCGTTCGAGTCTCGTTCTCCTAGCACTGCTTGTTACAAATAACTATCTCAACTCAGTTTGCAAATTAAAGATTAGTCACACATGTGGTCTGTATATCAGTGTAATAGTTACTAGGGTGGGTGGTTTATTTGAAACCGAACATTTAATTAGGGATATGAGGAGAGGGTAGCCAGGAATTCAGTCTTGGGAGCTGAAGAATTGAAAACTGATTTGTAAACAACAACTTTTTTTAAATGGAGAGTATTTTTGACCGTCGATACAATTTTTTTTTAATTTGTATCTTTTTTTTATCTACCTTGACCAAACCCCAACAAAAAACATCTAATAAAAAATTTGTCTTTAATTTTTGCTATTCTTTCAGCCTAAATTTCAGGCCTTCATCAGGGCTAATGGAGTGATGGGGAGAGAGAGACTCCTGCTCTACTGCAACTAAATCATGACTCAGTAAGAGTAAAAAAAATGAAGAAATTTTTTTTTAACAAATAAGTTTTTAATTCTTAAGTACTCAAGACGGAATCCTTAACTAGCCTCACCTTATAAAGCTCGATGGTCAACTATTTACCCCCAAATTAATTAGGTATATTGTAGAGCTTTACCAGACATTATTTCTATTTATGTGGTATGAAACAAAAATGAGCTTTAAAAGAGTTATTAAAAAATATTTTCATTTTATATACAACTTTGTGTCTAGCATTATAATTATTCAGATGAATTTTCTATTAAAAATAAACAGTAATACTTATTGATTTATAGAGTCTAGCTTTAAGCTCAAAACTTGATCTGATAGATTGACATTAATAGAATAATTAAAATTGTATTTTAACAATAAGCTGTTGCACATATTTCCTTAACTTAATGAAGATTTAACTTAAAATACTAGTAATCATTGACAAAATCTGCAGTAGATTTAGTTGAATTTTAACTTCCCTACAGGAAAGATAATTTGCAGAAAATGGCAAAAACTAATAAAAGATCATACTCAGTTTTTATAAAGTCCTTATCTTCCTGCTAAATAAGTTTCAATTCTTAGATATTGAAATTTGTTTGATGTCTTTGAGTTGAGTTGATTTGAACATTACAAATGAAGTCTAAGTATCATATTTGGATAATTTTAGAAAAATAAAATATATTCAAAATGCCTTCTAAATACCAATATTAAAGCTATCATCATGTATTTACTTTTAGATAATTTATTCAGAAGGAATTAATTCCTTGAACTATGAAGAATTAGAAGTGGCCTGCCTAAGTCGGGGTATACCAGTTTTAGGAGCTTCAGAAAATAAATTAAGGAAGCAACTCTCCCAGTGGATTGAGTTATCTGTGGTCAAGGATTTGCCACCTTCTCTTCTCTTGCTATCACAGGTCTTTTTTAGAGTTCTTCATTTTATAATATTGAACAATTTTATTATTATTGAAATGAGACAGAGTTGTGCGGTGCCCTCTATAAATATCAGTATATTTTATTAGTTAGAAAACTCCCTGGGACTCTATTTATGTTAAATTGGTGCATAGATGGAGACCATTTTAGTTGAAGCAATTTAAGTTTTATTTTTAATTCATCATAATGATATGTTTTGACCCATTTGATTTATCTTCATGTGCATAGCTGAAAATTTACCAATTTCATCGAGATACCAAGGCCATCATGATCAATCTGCATCATGAAGATATTTTGTAAAATATAAATTTTATTTTTTTATTAGTTATCATAATATTCTATTGTATCTTATTGTGCAATATTCTCCAGTATCATTGGTGGTCGGGTAAACTTATGTATGTTTGCACATCCTCATATCTTGTACTACATAAGAAGCTATCCAAAAGGAATTGTGTACTTGTTTTTAGACCTTGGTTAACGTAGATGATCAATTATTGGATCTAATTTTGAAATGGTCTCTCATGAGAACTATTCTTAGTAAATGCCACCTTTTCTCTTGGTATAACGGTGGATCAGTCAGAGCAAATAGTTCTGAAAGTAGTATAATAAATAAAATATTTCTCTTTCAGAAAATAAATTTATTAGAATGACTCATTGGAGTTATTATTGCTCATCACTGTTGAATTTTATATTATATGGACTAACTATTCAAGAAATATGCACATTAAGAGATACTTCACATGTGAGTATATGCAATGTGTTAAATTTATATTCCTATAGTTAATTGTGATTTCAAAAATAAAATTGAGTAATTTATTTTATTGCTCTTGGGAAGGTTTATTGTTTGTTATAATTAAGCTTTATAACTGAGGGTTTTTCAATGGGCAGAAATAGTTTATTATGATGAACTAAATATAAGTCTATCAGTAGTGTGGAGATTTACATTTTATTGTGCCACAGTATTGGAAAAAAAAAAACTTGGGTCTTATATGGTTCATTTGTTTTATTCTTACTCTTCAATGATATCTCTCTATCACATATAGATAGAGTACTTTTCCAGTACATTTTCAAGGTCACAACATTTATGCTTCATTCCTTCTTTCCTCTATAGAGTAGTTATTTTGTGCTTGCAATAAAAATTCTTGGCTGTCTCTTCGTAATTCTGAAAATTGATCTTTTGACTTTCTGAGAATTTTTTTTAACCATTGTTCCAGCTTTCTACCTCTTTTTTTTTTCTTAATTTTGTATTTTGTAACCTCTTGATTTGTCTTCCATAGGAGTTTCTTTTAATTGGCTTAAGTGGTCTCAGCATTAAACTATATCTATTCTTAATTTATTTTTGTATTACTTTCCTTCCACTAATATCTGTAACATTTGAAAAGGATATTTAAGAGCGGGTCTACAAAGTTAGAATGGTTTGTCTCTTTCTCTTTCATTGTAGAGCAAGCCTTGTTAACCCTTTTCTTCTCATTGTCCTTTTTCCATCGCAGAATTCTCAACCTTAGATCTTCATTTATTTCCCTTGACTTATATTTCAATGCAAGGAGAAAAGGTCAATTGTGCATAAAATTCTAAAAGCATTCCAAGTAAAGAGAAGATAAAATAGTTTTATAAAAGTTTTCATGTGAAGAAAAAGACTGAAGAAATAGGTTGCCTTAAAGACACGATTTCCAAGAAAAGCAAAATTACAAAAATATGTTTTTTTATTGTGAAAAATAAAGAAAAATTGATGTGATATTGCTAATAATGTTCAATACACATCAAAGTGCTAAAGAGTGGGGAAGAATTTCATAAAAACAAAAGATAAAGGATTTTATTATGGAAACCAAAGTAACTGGACATACTATAAAATCCCTTTTATATGATAATGGGGGAGAATTTAACAATGAAAGATTGCAAAGTATCTTAAGGTCACCTGGCATTGAGGTAAAATACACTATGCTGTATACTCCGGAACAAACTGGCTGTGCAGAAAGGGAGAATAGAACATTGGTTGAAGCTGCTAGAGCCCTTATTCATTCTGGAAAAGAATCATTGCCTAATGAATTATGGGCTGAAATGATAAATTCAGCTGCTTACATCCTAAATGGAACTGGTGTATCCTCTATCAAAAGAAAATACCCTTTGAAAAATAGACGGGACAAATACCTTATATTAAATATATACATATANATATATATAAAATATAAATATACAAATAATTGTATCTAAATGTTGGGTGCATGTTTCCAAGATTAATAGGAAAAAATTTGATAAAAAGTCACAGGAAGGATTCTTACTGGGATATGATGGAGATAATGGATATAGAGTTCTGTCCCATAATAAGCGCATAATATCCCTTGATGTAATATTTCTAGAATTAACTACTACACCTGTTACTGAATATGTTCTTATTGATAAAGGGATTAATCAACCCATGATAAATCTTAAAATTTTAGAAGACGATTTGGATAATAATCGAGATAAAGAACAGGTTACTAATCAATATGAAGAAAAACTAAATAATCATAAAAATGATGTTAAAGAGTCTGATGAGGGAGATTTTTTGGGATTTTCAGAAGATGATTATGACTCAGAAATGAAACAAGATGATATGGTGTCTTGGAAAAGAGGCAAAAATCTTTTTGATATTCATCCAAACTGAACGAACCCAAACATTTAGAAGATTATTTAAACATTGCTGAGACTGATATCAATCCTCAAACATATAATGAAGCTATGAAGAGTGAAGAAGCAGAAGCTATGGAACTTGAAATGAAATCTCTTAAGGATAATCATACCTGGACAATGTGCAACTTACCTCCATATAAGAAAGTTATCCCTTCAAAATGGGTATATACTAAGAAGTATAATGCTGATGGATCATTGGATCACACTAAGGCTTTGGATCACAGATTGGTTGTGAAGGGCTTTGCTCAAAAGAAGGGTCGGGATTATCAAGTAACCTCCAGACCTGTTGCTAGAGGGACTACTATCAGGATGGTTCTAAGCATTGCTGCAGATGAGAATATGCATCTGTATTAATTTGATGTCTCAACTGCATTTTTAAATGGTGAGTTAAATGAGGAAACTTATAATAGACTGCCAGAGGGTTTTCATGACAAATCTAACCAAGTTTGCAGATAGAATAAGAACCTCTACTGTTTGAAACAGGCTCCCAGACAGTGAAACCAAATATAAATAGTTTCCTTGGAACCTTAGGTTTTAAAATAAGCTAGGCAGATTCATGCTTATATGTTAAAAATAATAATAAAGTTAAAATTTTGTTGGTCTTGTATGTTGATGATGGATTAATAGCCTCATCAAGCAAAGAGGAAGCTGAAATGATAATTGCTAAACTTAAAACTCAATTTGTCACAGCAAAACCAGCTGAATGGTTTTGAGATCATTCAAAGCAAGGAAGGTATTAAAATAAGTCAAAAGGCATACGTTAATAGGCTTCTTAAAACATTTCAAATGGATGAGTGCAAGTCAGTAAGTACTCCCATCTTAAAGAATGACTGAGGAACCAGGGAAGAAAATGTTAAATAAATCCAAAAGGGACTTTCCTTATCATGAAGCAGTGGGTTCTTTAATGTTTCTAATGACAGGAACCAAACCTGACATTTCATTTGCTGTGTGTTGTATCCCGGAAGCTGGATAATCCTTCTGAAAATGATGTATGCAAAGTGAAAAGAATTTTTCGCTATCTGAAGGGTGCTCCCGATCTTGGACTGCTCTACAAAAGAGACTATGGCAAGGGAAATCTTTATTGCTACTCGGAGGCTGATCTTGGATGTGATACATGGACTGGTCGGTCAACATCAGGAATGGTATGCTGGTGGTGCTGTCTCATGGTTCAGCAGGAAGCAAGCTTCTGTAGCCATATCTACTACCGTTGCTGAGGGGATTGCTGCAAGCGAGGGCACCAGAGAAGTGGTTTGGCTTAAAAGACTTTTAGAGTAAATCACGAACTATAATGAAAGCATTTTGTTTGTAGACAGTTATGCTGCCGTAAAATTTGCTAAAAATCTGGTAACACATATCCATATGGAATTTTTTTTGTGAGAGAGAAAGTGCAAGATAGTACACTCAAGATAAAGAGTTGCAACTCAAGAGCAAACAGCTGATAGTTTTACTAAGCCCCTTCACAGTCCTCAACTAAAGAAGATCAATGATGAACTGGGACTGTGTGTGAGTTAGATAGACGGTGAAAGTTTTATAATTAAACAATGAAGGAAAATGTTGAAGTACATAATATGTTATGTATATTGTACATTAATTTAATATAAAACTTTTTTTATTATAAAACATGTAGGAGGCAACTTAACTCAGTGTACCCAGTTCCTGTCTGAATTATCCCTTCATAAAGCTTTTATGCATTATTTAAAATATGGATCATGGTTCATCATACATGAACAATATTATTTTATATGTTATATTTTGTATATCGTGTTATATTTATTGGAATTGTTAATGTTTTTTTCACTTTTGATAAAACAGTGATATATTAATGCTAATGATGCATGATATTTAAATTACTAGTATTCAATGAAACATCCAAATTTGTATTTAGATTTAGATTTCTGGAAATGAATATTCTATTCCGTGTTCTATTCTACTTAGGATTATGACTAGATGGTTTGAGTACTTCTTCCTTCTCTTTAAGTTGGTCTAGAGCAAACCTTGTAAATCTTTTATTCTCTTGGTCCTTTTCCCATCCCATTCACGACCTCAGATTTTACTGATCATTATTTGGTCTTGCTGTTTGGAACCTAATGTCTAAAAAAAAGAAAATGGAAAATCTGCTTAGTTATTCCAGCTCATTCATGATAAATTTTCTATTTTTAAATATTTCTATAGATTTATGAATAATTTTGTTTTCAGGTTTTTACTTATTCATCTGATGCTCCAACAGCAGAAAAATTGGCAGCAACAATTCAGGCTCTCCCTGAAGAGGTAGGAACTGCAACAAAAGCTGAAATACAAAACATTTCTGGTAAGATGGACTACAAAACTGAATGCCAATGTATTAGGGAAGAAATGGTGAAATGTGAAGAGGAAAGAAAAGAATGTGCTTCAAGAGATAAGGAAGAGAAGAAACAAAAAAATGTTAGTTTTCTTATTATGAGCACTTATAAAAAACTAGTTTTATACACACATGATTTGAGTTTGCAACACATTTCTATTGATAGAAGCTATCAATCTTTCTTTGCAATATTGAGTAGGAGGTGGAAAATAAATGGAGGCGGGTTGGCCTAATACTGTTAATATTATACAGTCAAAATTAGACAAAATATCAATGAAAATTGAAAAATTGAGAAATCAAATTATTTTATGGCAAAATATAGCCAAAACATCCAAATATGAATAGTTTGATCAAATGGATTGTAGACCTTACATTAATAATTAAAATTTTAATTAAAAGGAAAATAGAATTTTTTAATCTTTATAAATTTTTTTTTAGTCAAATCTGGCTCCAGCCATAATAAAAGAATGGTCAACATTAATAAATTAAGTTTTTCAATGAGCAATGGAATATTTTTTTAATTAAAGCTATTTTAATACCAATATATATTACACCAACTGAGATAGGATCAGTAAAGCTTGGTTTTATTATAAGGAGATAATAAATGTGTCACAGTTTTTTTATTCACATAAATCCATGTTATTTGGATAAAATTACATTTCTACATGAGGAATAAACTTTCATATATTAGGGGTTCAAAAATACATAGTATACCCAACATCCAGAAATAAACAAGCTTCAATGCCACCTGTATGTGCTGCAGCAAAAACAAAAAAAAATTGTTNGATGGGTTGTGAAAAAGATAATTTTGTTTTGTCTCAATAGGTTTTTTTAATGTCCCTTTTTTTTTTTTTTTTTTTTTTTTTTTGTAATTCTTACTCAGTGAAGTAATACCTTTAATACTTCATACATTTAAAATAGTTGAAAAATCAAATTCCAGAGAATATTGAATGATCAAATTCTCTGCTAGTAATCTCTGTGATCAAAAACTCTCCATTTGAACCTGAATAATACTATTTACTCAAAATTCAAGTAGCAAAATATTGCACTCCAGAGAATATACATTTTCAAAATATAAACAAAACCTAACACAGCAATACTTATATTTAGCTTTAAGAATCTGGAATAAATTGAGCCATTGAAAATTTGGTTATTTTTTTCATTCACAAAATTATTTTACTGCAGAAAAGCAGAAATAATTACAGCCATATGCTAATTATTTATACAAAATATTATTGATTATGAAATATTGTTATAAAACTTATTTACACTTTTGCAGTGCATAAAATAAATTAGTTACATTGCAGTAAACATAGTTTAAAAGTATTAGATATGTATATATATCTAAAAGGTTTATGGCAATCTAAATGGTAAATATATTTAAATGATGGTAAATCATTTGCCTCTTAATATTTTGATCAATACTCAATCATATCCTTCCAAAGACAGTGAAATAAAATTGACACATAGCTTTTATTTTGATGGCGGCTTTTTAATGACATGAAATTCCCCCAAAAGATTTAAATCAATTTTAACAATTGGTTTCAGTGAAAAGAATAAAATTTTGGACATACCTTGTTTAATAAAAACATTTTTAAGTATTACTGTCGTGTTTCAGGAAATTGAATCAGCATTATCATGTATTCTTTCAAGAAAATTAAGACTGGAAAAAGAGAAACTAGCAAATCTGAAAAACCAAATGCAAGCTTATGAAGAGGTATCTATTTTTTTTAAAATGTATTTATATTTTTTCAATTATAAATAAAAAGTAAAATTAATAATCATATTCAAATATGATTTTTAGTTAAATAAATGTATCAACTAGATTCTATAAGAAGAGTTAAAAGGGTCTGATTGTAGGAATTCAAGTTGGAAGTTGTCTTTTAGCAAATTCCAAAGGGGTATATCCATTGAAGCTACATTAAAATATAAAATAGTTAAAATATCATCACAGATTTTTGAAATGATATTTCGAATAGTCCAACCTGCTAAGCATACTGTATGTGTTCTAGAAACTACCATTTTTTAAAATTATACAAATGACCATTTTATATTTCAATACAAAATAAAGGGCTGATTTCAATTGTGAGTAAATTCATATCAATAGGAGAGAGGGTTACTCAACATTAAGTGCGAATAAAAATCTAATGTAAGATTTTAAAAATTATAACTAACTATCAATGTATTATTACTGATAAGTTTCATGTCAATATTTTTAAGAGATTTTCCATAGAAAAATCAAACTATTCCCATTGGAAAATGATATGACTTAATCAATTTCAATGGGTTTTCACATTGGAGGATTGGAGGATTGCTATGGAGGATTGGAGAAGCTAAATATATGGTCTGTTAAAAAAAAAAAATAATAATAATATCAAGATGGTCACATTAATTCCTATTGTTTTCTTAGGTGTACTCTAATGTATGCAACATAAGTAATTGTTTCTAAATGGCTTTAGGAACAATTAATAAAATTTGAACTTGTCTCAATGGGACTTAGCCTTCAATTTAAGACTTACAAACAATAATTTTGTTCCATCTAGAGAGCAAAGTATTATATTTGTCTCAAATGAAAAGAAATCATGATCCGTAAATTGAAAAAATATTGCAATTTCACAACCTATATCAAAAGCATGTTGATTTTAAAACTCGAGCTATGAGAAAAAGCTATGAATACAAATTTGATTTATCTATATAACATTAATATATAATTTAATATAAAGGCTGAAAATAAGTTGCTTCTAGAGTATTATTTAATTATACATTGTTAAATATATTTGAGATTATTTTTAAACTCAAGTAAGACTATATTTATAATTATTCAATTTACTTCATAACTTTAAAATCTTACATTAAATTTGTAAGCCCCTTCCTCCATGACCCTAAGTGGGTTGAAAGGGGGGCTAACACTTATTAAAAAATAAAATAAAAAGATATAATTTTTTTTTTACAACCTTTATTTACATATTACATTCTGTTAAAAATAATCAAAAACAATAAGTATTTAAGCTTCTTTTTTGTAAACTGGTGAAGGAGTTTGTTAATGGCTACAATTTGTCTAGGGAAAAGGGGATTTGGGGGAATTTAAAATTTTAAAAAGGTAATACATTTAATATTATTAGTGATGAAAAAAATGACTGAAAATATATAGAAAGTAATTAGTTGTAATTTAATTTACTAAAACATTTGTGTACTACAATGTGTTTGTGATAAAAGAATATTTATTTTAAAAAAATATTAGGAACTTCAAGGTTTGTGTTGACCTTTATAATTTTAAAATATGCAAACAAATTTCGATATTTATATGTACCCTACAATAGGTGCAAACCGTTGTAATAAACTCATTTGGAGGGGGGGGGGGCGGAGTTAAAACTTGAAAACTGTAATATTTGCATTATAATTAGAGTTAAAAAAAGGTTTACAGTTAATAATAGTAAAGCAACTCGAAAATTATTAAATATGAAGGAGAAGGTGTCCTTGACCAACGCACTTCGCTTTGTGCGAGGTGTATTTTGAAAAAAACTTGCAGTGTAGATACAACGTCGGAAAGGAAGAAGAGCTCCGGGCGACCATTAGCCAATATTCCTGAGGTTCTGCAGGAAGCTGCTGAGTCCAATTAGTTGTCAGGGGGTGTGGGGTGTCTTAAGATACTGATAGTCGCCATCTACTCTCCATGGGGAAGGTGAAAAAGAGCAGTAGACTGATTCCTCAATAACTTACTCCCAAGTAATCAGCTAAGAGGTTAGAAATTTGATGAAAAATCCTTCTGCTATGAGATTTTACCGGACGATTGTCACTTGAGATGAAAATGTGGGTTTACTTGCGATATTCAAAAAAGAAAAGAAAATCTATGGTCTGAGTTTTTTGGACTTTTAAGGGTGCTATTCATAACAAATTTGCTCCTGATGGATATTACATGAATTCTGAGCTCTACTTTGATCAATCAAAAATGAGTTTTATCATGACAAGATAATGCTCGTCCTCACACTTCACGACGAGCCAAAGAAAGGTTTCGTGGGTGCGAACTTGAACTTCATCCACCATTTAACCCAAACCTCGCACCATCGAATTACTACTTGTTTCGATCCATGGCCCGTTTTCTTTAAGGGAAAAAAATGATAATTTTGGGGAAGTTGAAATTTCGATCAACTTTTACAAAATTTGTCGATCGATAAAAGTACTTTGACAGCCATCCCAAGGAATGTTATCAACGTGGGATCGAGCAATTGGCTAGCAGATGGCTAATCACTGTAGGAGCAATGGACTATGCTTTGAGTATTAATTCTATATTTATTATCGGAGATACAATAATGCAAAAATATGCTTGCAACGGTATTTTTTTTTTTTTTTTTATAATACAACCGTTTATTTATACACCTTATGTTCTTGGTCGAGATAAACATGCTCTGAATGAACAAATGAACGTGTTTTATGAGACAGACTTAATCAGTTTAACCACTATTTATTTTATTCAGAAAACTAGAATTTAAAAAAATGCATTGGATGCAGTTAATTTTCATTAAGCACGTGTGTACAGTAACATAATAATCAAGTAATGTACATGAAGCTATGTATTCTTAAAATAATAATTAATAGATTTATTACACTTTATATATAGTTCATTACGCAGAAGCTAAACTTTTATAGTCGCTATCGCAAATTTCTTCCATTTAAATTAGTACTTTAAGAAAATTGTAAGAACTAATTTAACCTTTTTTTCTTCTTTTTTTTTGTTATTTAATATTAAAATGTTTATTAGTTTTGAATTAAATCAAGTAAAATGATATGGTTATTTACATTTAGTTAGACTCCCGTACTCCCCCCACCCCCAAAACCATCCATATCCATGTTATAGGGTATCAGTTGAATATGCGACGAAAATCTAAAGAAAAGAAAATTAAAGCTCAAAGGAGTTGTCACACATAAATGAACGGTAAATCGATAAGTGTAATCGCTAGAGAATATAAAAACTTTTAACCCCCTTAAACTTGCTGGACTATCCTTTTATATGGTTGGAAAATAGATTTTACTTTTTTAAAAAATAGCATTTATTTACTGAATAAATTTAATCAATTATATATACCTGCTGGGCAGTAGAATGCTGGAAACAGAAGCCAAACTGATGATTGGGAAGGATACTTGAGGAATTTATGATAGGCATCATTCGTTTTAGAAGAACTTTCTCAAATACCTTGGACATCAAAGGAAGAAGACTGATTGGTCGATAAGATGATGTATGTGAGCAGGTTTATCGGATTTGGAAAACAGGATTATTTCAGAGAATTTCCAGAGAAGTGGAAAGTGGGTGGTTCGAAGGACACTATTATAGAGGTATGTCAGGAAAATGATTGCTTTTTGGGGTAGGTTTCGAAGTATTAATCCGGTGATTAAATCATAGCTGGGTGCTTTACGTTTAGGCAGATGGTTAATAATATACTTGACCTCAGATGGTGTTACTGCCCTAATCGGCAAGGACATTGGTAATGGTGTGTCCAGTGACTCCTCAACCTCTGCATTATTGGACAAACTGTTAGGATCTGGATGAGGAGTAAATGATTCTCTTAGATGCCGAGCAAACATTTGGGCCTTGTCTTTGTCGGAAGAGGCCCAGGAGCCATCTTCTCGACACAAGGGGGTGGAAGGTTCATATGGTGTTTCAGAATTCTGCGAGTTGCAGTCCAGAGGGATTTGTCTGCTGCTGAGAGGCTTGACAGGTAGACATTAAATGCCTTATTTCGTAAATCATCTAGTTTTCGTTTTACGAGACGGGATAGCTGGTTGAACTTCTTACGGTCTGAGGGATGCCTGAACCTGTGAAACAGGGCTCGAACTTTACGCTTTGCCAGTATAAGGTTTTTAATTGAATCGGGGAGGGGCTCTGGTGAATATGTAGTGGACTGGGTGCAGTTAGATTTTGAGTTAGCCTCCCAGAGACACTGCTGTATCGTGACAGTAAAGAACTGGACACCATCATCCAGCTCTTCAGGAGTTTTCAAGGAGACTCCGAGGTCAAGCGACTTTTTTAGTAGAGTTCTGAAAAATGGCCAGTCAATGGGACCATTTATTAGTGATGGTGGCAATTGTCTAGGGATGGGTGTGAGTGATAGTGTCAGGAGTACAGGGCTATGGTCAGAGGAAAGATCATTTAACGTAGTTACGGAGTGGTGAAAAGGAATAAGATTTTTACAAATGAAAAAATCCAGGATATCAGGAAGACGGTTAGTATCAGTGGGCCAGTAGGTGGGGGAGGAGGGACATAAAGTAGAGAAATTGTGAGAGGAAATGACTTTATACAGAGCACGGCCACGGGAGTTGGTCGCTCTCGTGCCCCACTGAAGGTGTTTCGCATTATAGTCTCCGCCAGAGAGGAAACGGGGGTCTAGGGATTTAAAGTGCTCTTGGAATTGGCTTGAGGTAACAGGTTTGTTAGGTGGACAATACACTGCGGAAAGGGTAATTGGAGAAGTGGTAGTATGGATAGACACTGAAGTGGATTGGAGGGAGTCTGTAGGAGTGGAAGGTATCAAATGATGAGTATGGAAAGTGCGATTGAGGAGCGCAGTTCCACCATGAGCTCGTCCGTCTGGGTGATCAGTTCGGTAAGTTGTGTAGCCTGGTGTGTAGAGTGTTTTATTTTTAGTTTGTCGTTTTCGGTAAGTATACCTTTATCTTCTAGTGTCAGTTTGAGTTCGTTTGTGTGTGTTTGGATGCCGTTAGCATTCCAAAGGAGGACGGAGAAGGATTTAGGATTGGAAGGACTCATTTTAACAAAGATGAGGAAGCCAGTTTATCAAGTACTGCTGTCAGTTATAAGAGGGGTGAGGAGGGCACGGAAATCGGAAAAGAAGGAATGGAGCTGGCTTGGAGATCAAAGGAAGCTGGTGATGGAGGAACATGGGAGATCGCAGGTCGCTCCCTCCTGGGTGGCTGTCGTTGAGGAAGAGGCGCTTCTTGCCTGGGTTGGTCCGCCTACAACTTAACTAAACATTTTTCTTTGAATGTGTTTTTCCGAAAGGAATTTCTGAGGAGATCGAAAGTAATGGAAATTCCTTCTCGAATAAACCACTAATTATCCTAATAACAGCCCTGTTTATCTCTTCCATCTGATTTCCACTCCTTCCAATCTCTTCAGCACTTATTTTCTGGAAAAATATTAAACAATTTCCACAAGCCTTCTAAATTTCTAAAAACCTAGGCAAGAGATTGTGATCCTTCTCAAAAGATGGGGAAATTTTATTGGAAATGAAGGTGATTATGTAATTTATAAGATATAAAAAGTTTCTATTTTTTACACTAAAATCTGTTAATGCTCCCTTTCCAACTATGCATGTAATTATGTATATTGTAAGTACAGATGTAAATGATGAATTCGGATCACCCGTTTCTAAAATAATGTATGTACTTTATGCATTTTTAAAATATTTTATTCCATTTTCGGATTTAAGTGCCTTGAAACATTAAATCATGAAATTTTGCCAAAGTAAGATCTAATTTTTTATATGGATTAGAATGGCTAATCTTTAAATTTAAAATTTAACACAAACATAATAATCAATCGTAAAATGCCACGTTTTGAAAATTAATAATACTATTATTAACTCTAATGGATTAGTGAAGTGAATAGCCTAATTTTCGCAATGGAACTCCATAGACTGAATACAAGAAGTTGTTGGACTGATTTTGACAATTTTTGCGATATTTCTCCGATCCTAGACACCAAAAATTAATGGTAGTCATTAAAACTTACACACACACATATATATCCACAACCAGGGGCCGCTAGTTGTGGGGTTCAGTACGAGTATTCGTACTAACCCTCTCCTCCTTTCTGGTGGTAAGGATCTTTTGGAATTCGGCCTGTGATTTTACTTTTTACGATCATTACCCTTATCATTATCGTAGAGAGTAAGTTTCTCATTTCCTCTTATCTATGGCCATCTTTTTTAATGCAAATTATATTTATTTTATATTCCATTTTGTTTAAGGCAATAACTACTTTTTTCGATAGAAAAAAAATGACCAATAAATGACATTTTCATTTCATTTTAATATTATTTTTTTCTCTATCACTTCTCTTCTAATGACTCTAGGAATAACAAAGATATTAACGATTTTTCAATTCAGTCCTTCTCAGCCCCCATCTTTTCTCCTTGACCGAACGAATTTATTTAAAGATTTGTAAATTAGACCCTTTCATTCCAAATACGGTTTATTTATTTTAAAACTTGCTAACGCTATCGCGCGAATAGATGTGTGTGTTCGTGCCCATGCATATAAATGATGTCACCATATTTTTACCTTTTCAGTGAAGATTTTTTTTTTGTCCAAAAGTCATGATGTCAACGATAATTGCTTAATTTCTAATGGGAAATATATTTATTTTAAAATCGGAGATTAGGTCACTGCTGGCTGTTAAAATAAGTACATCAGATGAATTTTGGGAATTTTCAACAACTAGTTTTTTTAGAATATAAAATTTCTTATCACAGATTATTTAAAAGAAAAAAAACACGATTTAAGTTATTCATTAAAAAAAACTATTCTAATAACAGTTATATTATCATTTATTAAATAGGATGAAAAGGAGTTAAAAAACATGCTTGAAGAACTTGGCGAATGTAATATTCGTGAACCAAAGGCTGCTATACAATTGAAAAATAAAGTAAAGAAAATGATTGATAATTTGAGTGGAACTTTGTCGAAAATAGAAAACCTACAAGAAAATAAAGATGAAAAGTAAGTTATTTATAGATTACAATAGTTTATTTTAGTTTTAATCTTTATGAGCTAGAGAGAATATTATTCAAATCTTGCCCTAACTCGATATGTACCCGATGGAAATTTTTTGTTATCCAAGTAAAAGTGCCTAAGTTTAGTGATTTAAAATCTTGTAATTTAAATAATTGTAATTCAATTAGAGTGTACTTGAATATTACAATTTTACAATACTACAATAGGCTAGGTCAGAGCCCCAATGATCGTTCACAGAGAACTCTCTGCCTCACCAAATTCAGGCTCTTACAGAAAAATAAATATTGAGAGTAGGGTTTCAAATAGCAGCTCAACAACTCCCCCGTGCCCTTAAGTAAGGAAGGAACTGCGTGGGTTTAACACTTATAAAAAGTATATATATATGTATTAATCAAGAACACTGACGTATATGTTCACTTCTCACTGACGAAGGGCGAGAGATCCCCGAAAATTTTGCTCCTTGTGATTTTTTCTTTTTGTGTGTGCACTGATCTCTCAATCCCATCTATTCTTGATTGCTAAATATCGCAGCCACGAGTGTTTCATTTTCTGTATATACTTGCTATATATATGCTTCAAGACAAGACCTCAGTTTGACTTTTTTCCAGGTTTAGAATTTGACGGATAAAGATTACTTGGGCTGATTATCGTTTATTTCTCGACATATATAATTAGTCCTGTTCTAATTGGCTGTATTTTTTTAAATTATATTTATCAAAGCAACGGTTAATGGTAAATGTACTGGTGGAACTTGGGTGCCATGTTGGCAAAGAAGATCTACATTCTTGGCGCTGTGGATTCAAGTTTCGCCCTGGTCAAGCATTTAATAAGTAATATATTTAGGGGTGTAAATTCGAAAGTTGATTGCCTCCCCCCCCCCCCCCCCAACGTCATTTTGATATATAAAGGAAATTCGATATTTGAACTTCATTTAATCGCATATTGTTAAATCGTTTTATTTTTTAAATCGACCGAGGAGGAGAAGTATGATGTCAATGACAGTCATTGTTAGTTTTATGGAAAAAAATTAAAATAAGTTTGTGAAACAGAAAAAATAAAACTGCGTTAAAAAAAATAAAAGAAAGGCTTTTGAGGCCGTTTTATTAGTTTATTTTAATTTATTTAATTCAAGACTGCAAGAGGGAGAGGAATATCCTGTTTAACGGATGTTTTGAATTTAAACTCCTCATTTGCCAAGTTTCGATGGGAAAGCCAAGGGCTGTACACTGACATATAAATACACCCACTCAGGTCATATCGGATTCGATGTTTCAGGCAAATATCTCTGCAACAGTTTGATATAAACTAGTGCGATTTTTTTTCCGTGGTTGGGGTTTATAAATTCTACCAAAATATACATATCTTGCATTCGTTTAATGGCCCGTGTTGATGCTAATGAAAAGATAAATAATCTAAAAGGTTATTTTCACAACCAATGAATATAGAACTATCATACCTTCTATTGTCCGTCTTCATTGGTTTCTGCAAACCATCTCCCGTTGGCGAGCGCTTTCGGACATTGTCCATCTTCGTGGCCGAATACATGTGTTCACTGTCACTGTCAGTATTCAACTCTGTAATCAAACTGTTGAATACAGACAGGGACAGGAAACACATGTATTCGGCCATGAAGATGGACAATGTCCGAAAGCGCTCGCCAATGGTTTGCAGAAACCAATGAAGACGGATAATAGAAGGTATGATAGTTCTAATGAAAAGAGTTGCTGCATTAGAATGACGTATGCCAGGAGATAAATTATAATTTACTCTAAAATTACGGTAAACTACTTCAGAGAGAAACGGAGAGTTTTTTGACAGTAGATATTAATATTAGATGTTTTTTTGGAGTTGGTCGGTCAAAGTAGATCTAAAAAAATACAAATTTGAAAAAATGTGTATTTTTAAAATTATCTGCCAATGTTTCGGCTTAAGCAATCTTCTGGGCTAACATGAAGGCGAGAGGGAACGTTTTGTCACCAAGATTCCATTTTCATTCCAGTCATGAAAATGGGATCTTAGTGACACGACGTCTCCTCTTGCCTTCATGATAGTCCTGAAGATGGCTTACAATGTAAGCCGAAACGTTGGAAGTTAATTTTAAAAATACACATTTTAAAATTTGTATTTTTTTAGATTTTATCTTGACCGAAGCCCAACAAAAACTTCTAATAATACTTCAAAGTGATTTTTAATTTTACTATAGATCATTTTTTACATTTTTACATTTCATATTTGAGATTCTCTGAATAATTTGAATAATAAATTACAATAAAATTAAGCAGGATATTAAGGGGTACTGGAAAAGTAAATATAAACAGACTCTTTTTTCTATATTATAGATAATTTAAATATTTGCTATTCATGATTTAATCAATCTTCTAAATTATTTTAAATAACATAGTTTATCGAAGGTAAATTTGAAAGGTTACAATCCTTATTTTTGCCAATAGAAATGAAAGGCAGTGAACGTTCAAATATTCGTTGAGTATTAAATTTTTTTTGTTTTTAATATGATCCCATGATCTTAAAGATAATATTTTTGAAATTAAACGTTTTGTGTGAGTCTGACAAATGATAGTCATCAAAATTTATATTGGTTGTACAACATTATGAGTGACTACATTTTTAACTTCCATGTAGAATCAGTGAAGATCCAATTTTATGCATATGTATGTATTTTTAAATTTATTATTAAATAAATAATTTATATTAAATTTTAATTTATGTATTTTTGCTTCTTTGATGCAAAATCGGAAATGGTTAACAAAAATATTTTCGTCATATTTTCAGTGTGAATAGCTTAATTTCATTAAAGAAAATATTTTCAAGAGACCCTTTAAATATTTGATTATGATATATTCAAAAAGATTTTTACTTGTTTAAAATGAAATGTTACGTAGTCAGAAAATTCGTTTTTTTTCACTTCGAGTGGCCATTCATTTGTGCGAATTTATTGCATCTTAAATTTGTGCATATAAGTTAAACCTTAACTACTTCATGCAAAAAAATGCTAGAATTTAAAAAATCTTAAAAGGAGAGTTTTTTTTAACGTAGATATTATTATTAGATGATTTTAGTTGGGGTTTGGTCAAGGTTGATAAAAAAAAAAATACAAATTTAAAAAAAAAAGTGTAATTTTTAAAAATATTATCTGTCAACATTACATTGTAAGCCACCTTCAGGGCTGCCTATCATGAAGACGAGAGAGGACTGAAATGTGAACTTAGGGACAGGACGTCCTCTCTCGTCTTCATGATAGGCAACCCTGAAGATGGCTTACAATGTAAGCCGAAACGTTGGCAGATAATCTTGTAAAAAAATACACTTTTTACAAATTTTTTTTTTTTTATCTACCTTGACCGAACCCCAACTATCTCAGCCGGGCCTCCTGCTTTCTGGGCAAGTATGCTGACCACTACACCACTGAGGCTAGCCAGATCTCTCCAACACCCCGCACTTTTCTCCGGTTAGCCTCAGTGGTGTAGTGGTCAGCATACTGGCCCGGAGGAGACCCAGGTTTGAGTCCCGGCTAAGTAGTAAGATTTTTTAATTCTAACTCTCTTGCATTTCTTTTATAAAATTTAATGTGGGAATAAATACCACAACTAAAACCATTACCTAACTGCTTAATTTCAAGTTCCAACTTAATTTCATCGTCAGAACAACTCTAGAGGTCTCAGTACAAGAGTAATATGATTAGTGCAATCTAATTCAGACTTTGTATTTTCCAAAACTGATTTATTTCGACTGTTAAATCTCTGGTTCACTGAATAAAAAAAAAAAAACTTCATTTCCAAAACAAAAGTGTATTATAACATCACAACTGACTTACTATGACTAACTAAGGCTAGAACAGCCTTTTAACTCTACGATTAGACCTACTCTCTAAGACCGGAATGCCCTTCACCAGGGGCATGAATGTCTTTAAATGTCGCTCAAACGTTTTCAACTTCAATGGGTCATCCTCAGGAGTTCTTAATTATATCTGTGATCTCCAGAGGGCGGAGGCTTGTACTCGTGCAGCTAAGTTATAGCTGCCCCGTGGTCATCACAGGTATAGTTATGGGTTCCTGAGGGTGAACTAATAGGCATGAAACGCAAAATAAATAAAAAATAAAAAAACGTGGAAAAGACAAAGTTTTAATTATATTGTTCTCATAAGAAGGAGATCCATGAGCTGGCTGAAACAATGATGAGAGTAATAAGAGTAAGTACATTGGCTGAGAAAAATACTTCTCAACTTTGACATGACTGGAAATCATTTAATATGGTTGGAGGTTTGTTGGTCGTCGAGTATTATGCTGGATCAGACAAATTAGTCAGGGTTTCCGCCAGGATCAGAAAAATAAAATACTCTAAAATAGTTAGGTAATTATTTTATGATTACTGACGTTTCGACTTAACTTGTAACTCATCATCAGGGCGATAACTTACAAGTTAAGTCGAAACGTCGGATGGCGCAGGGTAGAAAGATTTTTGAATTTTTTTTTTTTTTAACTTTTATTTATTTATTACATTCTGTTAAATTAAAACATTTTTTTTTTAAATTAAAATAACTAAAATACCTCTCTCTCTACTGTTTTAACAATGTCTTCAGGATTTGGTGTTTTCATGAACTCACTAGTAGTAATTTCAGAAGTTTCTTCTGGAAACGTCCCCAACGCAGGTATCAGCCGCTACCTGACCTGGGATCCAACTGTTCTCCTTGAAAGAACTACTGGAAATTCGGTACCCAGTAGAATACTCAAGTAACTTGCTCTCCTAGAGAAATCAAGCTATTAAGAGCTAGTTATGCAATTTATTTAATAATTTTGATACTGAAGAATAATCATGACTTGCAAGGAAAAATATAGCATGGTCGAATGGAGAGTTTTTTGACCTAGATTAATATCTATTAATAATTTATTAGATGATTTTAGTTGGGGTTCGGTCAAGGTAGATCCAAAAAAATACCAGTTAAACAAAAGTGTATTTTTTTCACATCGAATTATAGTTTGGTTGGTATTGCAATTTCAGTCAGTTTTAGTTCATCTCTTCATATATTCATCATACGCAGATAATTTTTTATTTTTGATTATTTCATTATAATTATGTCAAGCTCACGGAAGAATATAATTCATTTTAATAGTTTATAAAATCATATCTTAAATTACTATTGCTCCAACTATCTAGGAATGATCATGATGTATAAAACTTGATGAAGAAAATCCCAGTAAAAAACAACTATACTTTCTGTTTATACATTTTTAAGTACTTATTTTTCTTTTGATATATTTTAAAATATCAAATAGAAATCTAATTAGATGAATGTATGAGTAAGAATTTTATAACTTCTGTTTATTCCCCCACTGCAGTATCCCTACATGTAAAGATATTAAAATGAAATTTAAATTTTGACCTATAATTGCTATTCTTATAGTCCGAAAGATTGAGTCCGAAAACTTGCGCTAACAAAGCTCCAAAAACTTTCTGATGAGAAGATTTGTTTCGTAATTATTAAGCTCTAATGAATGCTCTCTATTTTCTTTAAGGATCCCAAAAACAAACATGGAAATAGAATTTTTCAGAAGCCAATTCGTGGTACGAATGAGTATAGTAACATGACTTCCTCAAGGGAAATCTGCTAAAAGCAAACATTCAGTGGATTGTATGGTTGGGGATTAGGGAACTCTAGGGAATCCTTGATAGTCGATACACAGTAGATCACTCTCTCCTGCAGGAATGCTCAGTAATCTCGTATACGTACACGGGACTCAAGGACTCAGGTTTGCGTACTGCAATGTAAGGTCAGCTATGCCCTTCTCAGATTATGTTCAAGCCGACTTAATTATACCACTGTTGTTCCTGCTTTTTAGTTCTTCCCTTAGGAAATATAGGGAACCCAACAGTCATGGATGTTACCAGCCATCTTAAAACACAATCTTTTACCCAGAGTAAAAGCCTGTTTCAATAACATGGGGGTTTCGAAATTTCGAATACGGTGTCTGATAAACAGCCCCCCCCCCCCTCAAACTTAGACACTTCATTCATTATATGGTGGTGAGGTTGGGGAGGACACACTGATACTTTTTCCAGTATTAAATTTTATTAAAGACGGAAATAAATAAAAGGAATTGTTTGATTTAGATTGGCCAGGAAGATAGATTGGAAGAAACTTTTACCCATCTTAGTTATATAAAAATATGTTATTTTTAATAAGCGTCTTTTTGTAAGAATGTTATAGTTTTTACCGTTTCTTCTTCCGGGTTGGACCGTGTCAAATTGGTGTTATTTGCCGAGCTTTCGCACATCATGTGATGGCTTCTTCAGGGCTGAAAAGAGAATTCTCTTTTCAGCCCATATTTCATTATACAAATTGCCGTGTCGATTTTACATTGACAGAGGTTGGCCGTCAGATCTAATTAACAAAGATGGTTATTAATAATATCAATATGGGTATAATTTACATTAATGTAACACTTCTTCCTACACTTACACTTCTGTATATAGATTTCATATTTGTATAGTTATATTTTTTTCCCTGGGCTTCAATTTGTAAAAAGAAAGCCAAAACTTCGGCATATATAATAATATAAAAATGAAAAGAGACCAGAGTTTTATTAACTAATTTATAGTAAACATATTAAAAGGGTATTTATAGGGCGTAATAACCTAGAAGTTGATTGCCCTTCAATGATCTACTACTACTACTATAAAAATGAATCCCAATCATGTTTTAGCTTATCTTCTAGCCCTCAGCTAGAAACAATGACCAACTAAGAACATAATAATGGAATTCCACGATATGAATTTTTAAAAAAAACATATTTATGTAAGGGAGGGGAACCTTTAAGAAAATATATTATTACATTGCTTGGTTGGTATTATATATTTGAGATTGTCCCAATAGTAGTAAAGTTAGAAGCCACGGAAAGGAATACAACAGAAAATTATTTAAGACGATCATATTTCACAAAACATCAGTTAACGTTTCATATTTAAGTAGTCAGTAGTCCACTTAAATGTATATTAATATTATATATATAGGC
>KZ806918.1:480055-503414 GCA_000696205.2 Oncopeltus fasciatus | reverse complement strand
AAAAATACATTTTTTAATTTGTGTTTTTTTGGATCTACCTCGACCGAACCCCAACTAAAATCATCTTAGAATAATATCTACGGTCAACAAACTCTCCTTTTGAACATGTTAAGGATTCTTTCGAAACATGCAAGTTTTCATTTTTCTTTTATTTATACATTTTCCTGACTAATAATTAAAAAATTTGACACGTAGGAATTGTTTAAAGTCAGCAAATACCTCCTCTTATAGATAATAAAAATTAAATACATAATTTACACATCTATTATTAAAATTTGAATTTCAAGTACACCCCTCCTTCAATTAGCTAAAAAAGAAATGAAATCACAAAATTTATTTTGATGTTAGTTACAAGATTTTTAAATTACATAAAATTGCTTATAACAATAATAAAACATGTTTGACTAGGTTTGACTCCTTATCAACCATTTAGATCAATCAGTTTTGGCGGATTACTTTGAACACCTGTGAGGCTCGAAGACCTCTAAGAAAAAGTTTCTGACATTAAGCGCTTTGTGCCCATATAGTGAATAGGTTAGCACGTCAAATTTATGTTAATAAAAAACCGGGTTCGAGTCCCGCCATGATATAAATTTTTTTAAAAAGAAAGTAGTTATTGGTTTATAAAAAATTGGGAACAATTATATTAATTTACTATTTCTAAATACTCAAAAGGCACTCATCTCTTGGTGAGGTGCTTCCCATAAGGCGTTATGGGCATTGGAGACGGACCAAAATGAACTTTTATTATATTTATTAAACATTAGTAATAATTGCAAAAACAATAATAAATTATTTCGAATAAATGAATATATTTTTACGTAATAACGTATAACATTTTTCTTTTGCTAACTGCTCTGATGGACTCTGGAGACGCATAATCTCAATCTCCTGCAATGTAAGTAGGCATCTTGACATTTCCCTGTGGACGCCTATTGCTAATAGCAACATTTACCGTATCTTTCAAGACGAACTCTGCAACATGATACAATTTCTTAAATTTCTAAGTATTATTGGATTTAATCCGATAAACGCACGTACTCCATCCTCCCAAGTCTGCAGCCAAGGGTGCGTTGATGGAAAGTTGTTACCCTGGAGCGAATTTTGCAAATTTTCAACGGAACTTTGACGATCCTTCATTAGATATTTAAGATTTAATTTCGAGTGATTGGCAGATCCTCTTACTTTAATAACATAAAAACCAATTTCATAAGATTATTCATTGCACAGACTTGAAAAAATGTATTTTTTGTTAAATTAAGTGTCGAAAAAGAGTGGGCTTAGAGTGAGACTAAAATTTATAACCGTATCAACTTTGTTGTAATTTCATTTACAAAACATTTTATGAAACATAATAAGAGTAATATGTATTTTTTCATGATTCTATTTTATAAAATTTCTGGAAAAACATTTATTATGCGAGAAATTTATTCAATGGGTGAATGTAGAACTTTACTCATTCTGTGATCGAGTTGAAATGTTTAGAATTCACTAATGAGTAGAGTAGACGATGACTCTGCTGATATAATGGAGATACAAGTGTCAAACTGACAGATTTTGCTTTACTGAAGACATTCCACGGGGAGTTCTCAAACATGGACGATTTTATGATGTTATCTAATGATGTTCCGCCTGTCATATTAATATACTTCAGCTAATATGCATTTCATCCACACTCTAAATCAAGGGCAATATTTTAAAACTGTTGTAGCTTACGTTTATACATATAGTGGTTACGTAAATAATCTAAAAGGTTATTTCCACCACCAATGAATATAGAACTGTCATACCTTCCTTTGTCCGTCTTCATTGGTTTGCAGAAACCAATGAAGACTGACAATGGAAGGCATGACAGTTATAGTGGTTACATTTATTAACATTGCATCTTATACCCTTAAGCAAAAATGTTGAAATCAACAGTACTTCTTGATATATAAATATTAATTTACTTTTGGTGTATTGTCCCACGTAAATTTTAAACAATTCATGCGAGGGAATAGAATAAAAAAATCTATCTGTCCCAGCTAGGACTCGAACCTGGATCTCCTGCATTCAGGGCCGGTATGTTTGTTTACAAAACATACCGGCCCGGAAAGCTGGTGATCCAGGTTCCAGTCCTGGCTGGAACAGATAGATTCTTCATTCTATTCCCTCGCATTAATTGTTTAGTACTTCTTGATAGTTTTTACAGCATCTATATCATTTTATATCTCAAAAATAAATTAACATGATCTTAATAAATATGCTTAATTTTCTGCAGTTTTTGGTCACATAATTTTTCGAAAAAATTTTGCACGCGGGATTGACAGACCACTGGACATGAAAAAAATTGAAGAAAAGAGTAGGTCAAAGAGATACTTAAACAAAGCGTATTCCACATCCTCCCATTAATTAAGAACTGTTAATAATGTTATAATTACCCAATAACAAAAATAAACATATATGCTAGTAGGAGCAGGGTAAACTAACCAGATTTCCCATCTTTCATTAGGAAGGATTTACATGAGAACCGCATACGAAAATGGCCTTAAAAATATAAGATACAAGTAAAAATCCCACAATATCGTGTTAGGATAACCTGGATGAGAGAGGTGTGGTAGAGGGCACTTAGCTATTTTTCACCTTACCATTATAAAAATTATAATCATGCATTTTTTGTAAACATTTTATAAAACATATTCGTTATTGGGTAAATTCGGACAAATAGGATTGGTGGATAACCCGTAAAGTCATGTGAGGGAAAAAGCTGGTTTTCGTTGCAGCGGGGTGTTATATTTAGTTTAGAGCAATAGAATTTAAAAAGAAAAAAAAATTAGGAGTTACACATAGAAACCGAACTATTTAAAGTAAGATTAGTTATAACTCTAAATAAACCTTTTTATACCAAAATTATATGCAGAAAGGACTGGGTTACAACTAATATTTTAATTGTGGTGAATTTTGTGTTGCTATATCAAGAGTAGCACATGAAATATATGAGCTTTATATATATATATATATACATATAAAGTGAAGAATGTTTAAAAATTTTACAACGAAATATATTGTTTTTACGTAATATATATATTTACAAATGTTTTAAAACTTTATACTTGATTAATTGGGTAAAAAATTACGCATGGTAAAAAAGATGCACACGCTATGTAGAAATCGAACGTGTCAACTGCAGTGAAAGATAATTTACTACACAAAGAAGACCTTGACGCACGTGGCTATGAAGGTTGAATGGCTGAAATGACGGATTTAAATACCTGGGTTTTGCAACAGTTCTCCCAACTGATAATACAGTTCATGCTCTATGACCCTTTCCTATATTGTAAATAAACATGAACACTTTAAAAATAAAATACACTATATTCTATAAGATTAAATAAACAGGGAAAAAAAAAAAAAAAATAGCAGACAAAAAATAAATAAAACAATGATGCTGTCTGGGGGGAATGCCCTTGAAATCTGCCGCGCGAAAATTAGATGGCGCGTGCATTTCTCACAGCCTTTCTGATATCAAATTTCGGTATTTTTAAAGAAATATCTTGAGATATTGTCCATAAAAAGTAATCTTAGTTATATTTTAATTGTTTAAATATCTTATTACAACGTTCTATATAAGAAAAAACTAAGCAATGGAAAAATTTTAGATATTTTTGGAATTATTGGCATGTTGGCATTACTAAAAATCTCAACTCGGGGAAAAGTCTCTATTGGGGAGGGGTTAGTCTCTAAAGGAGAAAACGAGGTGGATGATAGGCTATATCATCCCATTACTTAATAGGTACTTGTATATATCATAAGTTTTATTTGAAAGTTATTGTGTTTTTATTTTAATGGACTTCAAAGTGGTTTTCATTGTTTGTGCTTGCGTGACATTCATGTGTTAGCTACGCCTAGGTGTAAGACGCATTCCTTTGCTCTTGCTTTTCTGAGAAGCAATTGGATTTCATAATTGTTTGAAATTTTAGTTACATGTGATGGAATTAACTTATATTATTTACAGGCCTAATTATTAATTTCTGGTGAGTAAAGTATCATAGACTTATTTGCTGGAGACACATTTTAAGCGTGTTATGAATTAATGCATTCATTGAACTTAAATGTCTGATTGCAATTAAACAGCTCATTTCTTCTTTGCTAATTTGTATTGAGTTAAAACTGCTTTATAATAAAGATTATGTATCAATAATACTGTTGAATATACTTCAATGAATAGTTATGTTTTCGAATGAAAAAAATGGCGGTTTCCAAACTCTATGCCCAAGTTTATTTGTTTTTTGTTTTCTATCGAAATTCTTTAATAGCAACTTTTATCATTTGGTTAAACTCAGATTATTTCTTCTTATAAAACCTCAGCTGTCATGGCATGTGTTGGCTTTTTGATGATTGCATCAGAACCTGAGCAAATGATGTTTCTAATGGAGTTCTATTATATTGGCACTATTAAATTTTTCACATTTCATTTATACATAAATGGTTTGTTTTTTCAGATTCAAAATGGGATGGTAGAGTCATTGAAACACCTGATGATGGAATTTAATATTTTGCACCTCTAGCCTACCTGTTTACTGAATTTACCTTGTACCTTTTTTTTTTTTTTTATCATTATACAAATTCTCCTTAATATTTCCTTAGCAACATTTTTAACATAAAATAATATAACGAAGTAAAGTCATTTTTTTTCAAATAAAATATAAATGAATAATTCTGACATCAACGAAACATTGGGAATCTCTAGTATTCTCATCACACCCCAACATCGCTTCCTATTTCTCCTGTGCTCAGGTAATTATCTTAATTGCACAAATATACATAAGTAGTTAAATAGCTTATGTGTAATTTGCTTAAACTATATATATGAGATGAGAAATTTTAGATTCCTCAATATATTATTAATGATATAATTTAACATCTCCCATTGCATTTCTTATAGTTAATGATATAATGTTTTTATCTTTAGTACACTAGCTATTAAAGTAGGATTAAAAGTCAAGTAACAATGTTTTTTATTTATTTATTTATCTTAAATTTATGATTATTTCATAAACCAGATTTGTTAATGTTGTGGCTATGAAACAGAAACAAATTTAATTTTTTTTTTTCCTCAAATTTGTTTATAACTTTTCCAACATAAAAAAAAACACTTTTGTAGCTGTTTTCAAGCTAATTAAAATTTTCCCACTCATCTTAGTAATTTATCAGTTACTTTCCATAGCCCAATTTTTCTGATATTACTATTAATTTTAGTCAACATGTATGATCATTTTTTTTTCTTCTCAAAATTTAGTTAAATGAGGTATAGAACTCTCAATTTTTTCTAAATGAGTATTTATTAAAATGATTATTTTTAAAACTATTTCAGAGTATTAGAAAACTGATATTTTTAATATTTGTTTATTGATCCATGTTAATGTCCACAATAAAACATAAGCTTCATATTGACCAAATAAGACATATTTTAGAGGATTCTTGTCTAATCAGCTTAAACTTGTAATTACTGATTTTTTTATAATACTTCTGGTATTATATTTTAAAAGTTTACATAACTTTGTTAACATGTTCACATAACAAGAATAATATTGTTAGAAATAGATTGTATTATTTGTCTGACATATTACAGCTTTTCTTATAGTGTCCTCTTTAGTTACTTCATTATTAATTATAATAATTTAATTATTGTATGTCTGGTGTTTGTCTGCTTAGTCAGCACATTAGGTAGTCCTTCAACATTCTTCATTATAATTAGGATGTCTATAACAATTTTCAATCGTTAGATCTATAGTTAGATAATCGTTAGATTATTAAAATGCATGCTTATTACATTGAATAGCTAATTGTTATGGATATTATATTTAATAACTATTAAATTCAAATTTTAAATCTAGGAGGAAAAAAAAAAAAAAACTGGTTAATTAATTGTTTTCCCTTTATCTTGTTCAAACAGCCATTGGAATACTATTTCTGTTTATAGTTTGAATTAAGATTATCTTTATTCTTCCTACTGTCAGCATTAGATTTATTTTTAATCCACTATTAATTATTACATTTAAAAATATGGACTTATTGAATTATGTAAATTTTGTTAGAAATTTTTAGCACTTGTCTTGTATTTATCTTACTGAATATCACATATAAGCAAAAAACTTTGTTTAATTTTGTAATCATTTTGTTACTAGTCATTGATCATTGTCATTAATTTTATTACTCATTGATAATACTTAAATGATTTTATAGCATTTTTTATTAGTTATCTCATTTATAAGAATCTATTTTTAATAAATAGGGACTTCAAAATAAATATCTTGGGACAATGTGCTCAATATGCTTCATTGTCTGGCAGAATGAAATGTCTGTGTAATAATAATTACTGTTTTATCAATAATCCACATACCCAGGATCACCCAAAAATACTCCTATCTTTAAAAATGAAATTAGATTATTAAGATAACTTTTTTTTTTCTTTTTAAGCAAATAAAAATGGTAAATTCACTGTGTTTTTAAAGTGGCACAATTGCCAGAATAATAGATTAGTCATTAAAACAATTTTATATTTAAACCATTAATTTTTCCTTAGGAGTAAATGGATTAAACAATAAAATCAGGGAGAAACATTTTCATTTTAAATATTTTAAGTGTTAAGCGTACGCTTTACTTCTTGTGTTTATAATATTGGAAAAAAAAAAGGTGTTTTAATGATTACCAAAAAAATTTAAATAATTTCTAAAATAGAAAATGGTACTACAAGGATACAGACGTGTTTAAATTACTTACAGTATAGGAGAACAACTGTGATGGGATATTTTTAAGCAAAAAGACAGGCTGGTCTGGAATGTTGGTGAGCGCATCTGGAAATAAAAAAAAAAAAAACAAAGAACTCTTATGTCTGATGAACTTGACTCGGCACTGGTGAAATGGGTAAATTAGTTACCAAATGTGGGTACTCCTGGGTCTGGTTCTATCCTCAGGGCAAATGGGAAAAAATTTTATTTGTTTTATTTACAAAATGGTTTTATTGCATCATCTATTTGATTAACCTGGATTAAGCAGCTCAATGGAATTCGAGAAATTATACTTTACTCAGTGATACTGCTGTTGATTTTCAATGTGGTTTTACAGAGTTGTTTTGTCTGAGGAACTTTCTTATGAACTAATTTATAACACCTACAAATCTGTATGGTTTCTTTCCAACAAATGGGCTCTCCCTTGGAAATGTGTCTTCTTATTTGGACATGGGCAACAGTAAGGAAATAATGACCATTATGTCATGCAGCAATGTGTCTCATGTCATTGGAAGGTTGGATGAGCCAAAAAATATTCCAAGATATTTTATTTTAAATAAACAACCAAAACATTTATGTTGATCTGATTCTCGCAACAGTGGTTGATTTTGTTTAATCAATTATATAAGTGTATGCTAATGAGATCATTAAATAGTGTTTGAACTGTTACACTAATGATCTGGGATTTGAACGCTGACTGTTTTAGAAATTAACACTTTGTTGGAAAACCGATCCATAGAAAGGTAAAGTCAAAAATCAAGAAAAAATTTTTTCTCAGTATGAAGCCAAAAACATAAATAACTGATTTTGGTCTGCACCTGCTTTACAGCTCACATTGTATGAAATAATGAAAACTATTAAGTATATTTAAGCTTCTTTTTAAAGACTTCTGGATGAGTTCATTAATAGCTGAAATCGGTCAGGGGAGGGGGGAAGGATTTAGAAAATGACAAACAATTAAAAATACCTTTGTTTTTATTAATGTTACAAAAATTTTAGAATGAAATAGATGTTAAATATAATTGTATAACAAATATGAAACAAAATTTATTTCTCCACATAAAGTAATTTTTTATTAATTATAGCTTAGCGCTTTCAGGAAACACGATCCCATCATCAAAGCTAAGCACACAGAAAACTACCAACCTTTGAGTTGGATAATTATAATTCTTTCAGTGTGTTGTTTAGTTCTGATAATGAAATTGTGAATCCAAAAAGCACTAGGTTATAATTAATTAAAATGTACGTTGTGTAGAGAAACAAATTTTGTTTCAGTACCTGTTTAGAAATACCACTGCTTCCTAAGCAATTAAAATATTATAATTTTATTAAAAACAAAAAAGTTTAAAGTAGCTTGGTTCTGCCTTCCCAGTATTTATTAATATTTTATACTTATCACTTGTATTAGATGTTGAAGATTTCATAGTTAAACACTTACTGCAAGTTTTTTTGTACATATATATTTTTAAAATAAATTTGGCTTCACCCTCCTTAAATGATAATTGGAATCAAGTGAAGAATATTTTTTGTAACAACATCTCAAACATTGGCTTTTTATATTTCAAAGCACATATACGGATCTGTTTAGATAAAATTCAGCACACTTATTTTTCTTACTGCTATATGAAATTTATTACTATCAAGGGGACCAGAAAAAAAACAAACAAAAAATCCTTCGAATGAAACAAAATCATGTACATTATGGTATTTGTTTTAACAATATTTGATTTGTGCCTTTTTTTTTTCTTCTATTGAGGCCGAGTTTTGAAGCTAAACAACTTCAATTTTGGAAATTGAAATTTCTTGGATTGAAACTAAACCTCTAATACAAGAGGTTTGTAGAATGTAGATAACTCAAGATTCAAATATAATCATTGACAAGATTTGATTTATTTTTATGAAAGTGTGGATGGTACACTTATTTAGTACATTTATTATTTATATTTTAATTATTATTATCCTTTTTTGTAAATGGAAGAAAGTTATAAAATTTGAAAATAATCTTAGGTTGTGAATTTCTCGTAATAATTGCTCAGCCATTGTCAAATCAGTAATTATTTATTTTCAGCATATTAAAAAATAAAAAATAAATAAGCAACTCTTTTAATATTCAGTTTTAGTGTAGGATGAATCGCTTAATCTTTATTGTTTTTATTTAAGATAAAACCTGATCATTTAGACAGTTAATAAATCAATATTAATTCGGAAGTAATGAACCAGTTTAGTTTACAAGACTCTGGTATGTTTGTTTTTCTAGGCACAGAGTAGCATGAAGTATCGAGGAGCACGAGTGCTGCCCCCTTCGGTTGCTGTCTGGTTGGAGCAACAACTGGAAGAGCGAGGCATTGACTCCTTGGTATATACTCACTATATACTCACTCTTCTTGAGGATCAGTCTAACGAGATCGATACTATACCATCCTTCTCGAAGGTCTGTATTTTTACTACAAGTGCTCTTTGCCAGTGAAATCATATAAGTTAAATTTTTATATTTATTCATTCATATCTTATTAATGTAGCATGTGTAATTATCTAATATATTTTTTCTGTAAGCTGTGTCATTCTATTGCTTGCACAAAATGTTATTGTGCCTTGAAAATTGAAGTCTGGGGGTGAGGGTTTAAGGGAATGCCATTTCTGGCCAAAACTGGCCAGTTCTGTGACAATTATTCCAATTTTTCAATTATTGGCAACTTTCCCATACAAATTGAACACACCTGAAATGCAGCAAACGCTCATCTGTTGAAGATTAGATGAATCTTCAGGCAAGTAAAGTGCTCAGTTCCCCTTACATTTAATTTTCATAGAAGTAATTGTGACGAGAGAACCTTGAGTCGGGGAGACTAGTTGTTTTCTAAACAATGTATTGGAACTCTCCGATAATTGCTAATTGATTTAGATGAGAGCAAAGATCAATTAGTTTGTCATGACAAAATTAATGCACATAAATAAAAACTTGCAGTTCTTACAATTAAGGTGCTATAGTAATAAGAAATATGTTATATAAAATATGATGTGACTTATCAAATTAAAAACCAATTTTATTTAAAATATGAAATTAAATTATTAAAATCCATAATCTACTACAAAGATCTAAAGCAACGGACTCAGCCAACCCTTATATAAAGCGCAGCGCCTTCAGCTCGAAGACCTCCACCACACCCCCTGCCAAAAAAGTACACTCTGGATTATCTTATTCTCGGGCGACCCAGTAAATCCAAGAGCAGCCTAGTCAAGAGGAACCTTTTCTACAACGCCAACCTCCTAGGAGTGAGCGACCTACCACCATATCTCATGTTTCTCCTTCAACACCAGTATTTAATGACCTCCAAGCCATGCTTCTGTGCTTCTTCGATGAATTCCTCTTATAAGCCTCCTGTCAACAGTAGTCACAAACATGACTTCTTCCATTATGAAATGAACTCTAGGGTGTCGCTATACCTTTCGACATCCCGAGAATACAATACTTTAAATCCAAAGTCCTAAGAATAATTGCAAAAACTCCATTTCGTGTAACCAACTGTACTCTTCTTCTTGACTTTAATATTCCTTTTGATCAAGATCGTATCTCCATCTGCTTCACACTCTTCCACTGTAAGCTTCCATTTTACCCTAATCCATATGCCATATCCATATTGTCGTACTCCAATCCCTACTACTAAATAAAATAAAAAAAAATTATTTTAAACAATGCACATTTTTAGTGACTTCTCGAAAAGTGTGAAAGCTCTGAGATGTTATTATTTATCCCCCACTTAGTCCATAACATGATTGGTCTGATTACTGTTTGTTTCTATCTCTGCCAAACTCTTTTATTGGTGTAAAACTGACCATGAATAGAGGCTTATGTAAAGCTCTTTGTTTTTGACTAAGGATCTCAAAATTTCTTCAGTGATGGACTGACAGCTTTACCAGTAAATTGACAAATATAAGTGGCTCATATATCGTTAAAAATAATTTTCTTTCATTTATTCTGTAACTTTAATTGTTTTCATTTCATGGGTATAAACATCCTTTTAGTGTTTGTTATATGAACAACCTTTTAGCAGATTTTTTTTTGCAGAAAATTAAGTTTTTATTAAAGCAGATGAAATTATTCATGTTGGCATCTTGAGACAAAAAAGTTTCTTTGATTCTTGATAAACTTAGTAGAGGAAAGTTAAATATATGCTCTATTAAAATTTTTGTAATGACATTTATCAAAAAAATGCATATCTATCAAGAATGGTATTTAAGGATAAGACAGTCTTCACTTATTGAAATACATAAACCACATTTAATGGCAATTTTATTTTAAGGATAAAATAATAGAGAAATAAATCTTGTAAATTTGATATTTCTGTTCAATTGAATCATTTCATTTTTCTAGGTTTCGAAGACAATAAGCAATAACTGGAAGAATTGCAACCTTCAAGAACTGAAAAAATCAGCTGTCAATTCTTTAGCTGATCTAACATCCCAGCAGGTGGCTACAAAGTTTCATTAATTTTAATTAACTTTAAGTAGCATGATAAAAAAAAAAAAGGAAAAATAAGAAGTCTTATCTCACATAACCTTTGAAAGAAATGTAGCAAACTATAGAAATTCCTCAGCATTGTAGTTCATGAATATTGGTATTTTGAATTTTCTAATTCATGAAACCCCAATTTTATTTCTCCTATTTTCTAATAATGAAAAAGCAATAACAAAAAAAAAAGTTCATCACGCAAGAGGCTGTATTAACTAAATACGTTTTCTGTCTTTCATTAAGGTGGGTTTAATTAAGAATGAACTTCTAAAGTGGCCTTATAATGCCCCCAAATGATCAATGTAGGTAAAAGCTAATTTCTTTAAGGATAGCATTTGGCTGATTAGGAGGGAAGAGATGAGGTATATATCCTAGTTCATTTGTATCATCCTTATTCTGTGCCTTTTGTAAAAATGTTGCAGAACATAAAAATGATAAAAAAAAAAGTTTAAAATTTCCATTTATTCCGTTTCCCTATTTCTTAATATTTTTACAACCCTGATAATGATGGTTTTAACCATTATTAAATTTGAAAACTACCCCATCCCCCCTTGCAAAACAATGCCCAAATGTCCTTTTTAGCTAATGTTATTCGAAATTGGAGGGCTCTCTAGCACTTTTGAATTTACTTAATTTAATACTTTCCTTAATATTTTTGTAAAAAAAAATATAGAACTTAAATGTTAGCAAGTTGCATTTTACACTTATCTATCCTATACATATTTTAAATTAAAAGCCTAAATGTTAAGATTTCAAACTTCAATATCTCATTAAATCTCCTTCTTTCTCGAATAATTTCAGTCATTAACAAAGTCAGTCTTATGTTTCATGTTAAAAGGCAAGTATAAAATTTTGTTGCAAAAAACTTTAAATTTTAGCCATATATATGTATGTATGTAATATGGCAATCATTTTGGTGCCTATTAGGTAGGGTCAGAAAAATTAGTCGTAAGAACCCTGATATCTACATTCAATTAGAATTTGCTAAAAGGCATTATGAAAATATTCAGTTAAAATTTCAGTTTTTAAAATTTATTTCTGATGTCTGAATTAGAAGAATTTGTTAAATGAAGGTTACTAATTTAACTAAATTTACTGCATTCTCAATCCCTACCCATCTATTAATTAGTCTAATATGTCTTATTTACTGTTGGGAAACCTAAGCTAATCATGTCGCATGTGGTACGACTTTTGAAAAATTTCTAGAGGTCTTTGCAATAGTACTTTAGGGAAGCAAAAATTATGGTCCATTCAAATCTTATATAAATATAAATGTGTATGTGCGCGAGTGTGTGTGTGTGTTCGAGTATTATGCTAGAAAAATTAGTCAGAGTTTCGTTCAGAAAAAAAAAATTAAGTACTCCCAAATTATTGGCTAATTATTTTATTAGTGCCAATGTTTTGACTTATAAGTCATCATCATCAGGGCTGAAATACAATATACTCTATTACTCTAATAGAATTATAGATTGGAGTGAACAGACAGAGATGTGGTATGCTATATTACAGAAAAAGATTTACAGAATAGATTCAAAATTTAACTATACAAATATGAAAATATAAATCAATTTTATATGTACCAATAATGATGTATGAGTAGATCTTCGAGGAAGGTGTAAGGTCACATCTCAGACAGAGAACTAAACTGAAAGACAGCTGGTGAAAAGGGGTGGGAGGAGGTTGGTCAGCAAACTTCTAAAGTAGGAAACAGTTGTCCAGTTAATCCCTTGAAAGGAAAGTTGGAAAGGCTGATGCAAGAGATTTTTTTACTTCAATTTTTCTGTTGAATTATACTTATATATGTTCTGAAGTCCACAATTTTAAAATTATAAAACCAATTAATATAGTATTAAAATTGCAAAAAGAAAACTGTTGTATGAGTGTTATTGACTGAGGGGGAGGAGTGGTTTAGAGGAATACCAAGATTTAAAATATAATAAGTAAAAAAAAAAAGTATAGAATATCTTTCAGAAATGTGCATTAAGAAAGGTATTTAAGTATGTAGTTTCATATGTTTAACAGATCTCTCATAAACCGATTTCCTATTGGTATATAAAGTTATTCATTTTGATACCATGATGCGACTTACAAACAATTTTAATGGATATTCACTGATTCTACATTGGAGGAACTAAAAATATGGTCTGTTAAAAGTTTTTGTGGTTTTGTGTTTGTGTGTTTTTGTTTGTTTGTGTGTGTGTGTGTATTTAGTCACATATTATAACACCCCTACTAATACTTCCCTGACTATTATATAAGTTATGATGAGAAAGTAAACAGTGTTCCAAGTATTCCTTAAATCTTCTCTTTTCATAGCCCAGCTCCAACCATACAACCCACCCTCTCCTTGCATTTCTCTGGTGTAAGTCATTCTAGTCCCTTCTAGCATTACGCTGGTGTAAGTCGTTCTATAAAATTTAATTTTTGAGCAGTTATGCTTTACCATTAAAAAAAATGCATGTTCAGAATAGTATTTAAAAATGCCATTTTGCAGCCCCTCTCATTTTTAAATATCAAAAACTAAAATCAAGATGGGTATTTAGGCTTTTTATTGCAAACCACTAATTTTTAGTTAAGATCGGACGAAGGAAGGGGGGTTAGAGGTAGACTAAAATTTATGTAATATCTTTTTAGCTATTTTAGTCTCAAAATTTTATTGAACATAATAAGTATAAAGCGTAATTTTCTAATGCTTGTGTTTTGTAACTTATAATGGAAATGCTTGTTATGGAAGATATTTTTGAATGTTACTACAATGGGTGAGAGCTTCATCCACTCTTCCTTTCTAACTACTCTAAGGCATAGCTTAATTTAAATTTAATGGTCAAACATTTAACTTCACTGTTTTCTCTGGCTTGAATGACATTATATCTAACAAAATATAAGGAAGTAGTGATGTACATTTTTCATGTTATGGAGATATATATGACCATTATTCATATCCCTATGTCTACCAAACAAGTTATGGTCTTGACTTATTTATATTTAAGTTTATTGATTTATTTAGCAGTTTACCAATGACCAATTTTTCTTCATTAATGGCCATAAATCAAAAACCTAACATAATTATTGCTTGTGAATGTTACCTTTTTCTTTAAATAATGCAATGATATTATAATATGCAAAAATTTTTTAAAGAATTAATGGACTCAAACTTCCCTTTCTAATGGTTTTTTCATTGGTGATGGACAAATTTTAAAGCATATTTTGCATAATTATTTAGTCTTTCAATGAAAAATTTGTTTTATTCCCCTAATAATGATATTATATTATCAGATTAGGGAATCATATCAAGTAATTTATACAAATCATCCTATCATGTGTCCGTTTATAACAACGAACCACAATTTATTTGCCCTCAGAGTTCTGACTCAAATTGAAAAGTTGATAAAGAAATTATCAGATAAACTTAAGATGAGATAAAGAAACAATACTAGGGTTGGTTCTGAAATCCATTTGTAAGGATAGTCATGCCTGGGACTCCAATTGTTGGAAATACTGATAGTGAATTTTATCTGTCCACCAAGATAACCTCCTTGTTACCAAAAGCCTAAGTCCGCAATGTCTCACTTCCATTTTATCAATCATGTTACTAGTCCTTACCTCCCTTTCTTTAAGATTATCAATAGTGAAGTAGGAGTATTTGTGAATTTTTTACATTAGAAAGAGGGGGTAATCACTCAAGGCATTGAGTCACTTAAAGTTAAATGAGTGATCAAATTTACATTAATAAGTTATAATAATTGTGACATAAGAGCTTTTTTTCATCAACATTTTAAACTTTTTTTTTTTTAAGTGGCTTTCTTCAGGTTCACCTTTTAAACATTCAAATCGTTGACGCTATTGCTGCTATAAATAATCAGGTGCCTTATCATAAGCAGTTTTACACACTTGTTTTGGAAGGTTATCTTATTTCTCTTTATTTATAACTAATATAAATTTATATTGTATATGAATTAACTAAGGCAGAAGTAGTAATATAAGTTAATCTTTTTCTGCAGTTTGCTGAATTTCTATAAACCCGTTGTGGGCAGAGTGGCAAGATGTGATTTATATAATGAGGACATTTAAAGGGAAAAAAAAAAAAAAAAAAAAAAAAAAAAAGTATATTTTTGGTGAGAAAAATGACAATGAAAACAGTAAATTTACACAGTAGATAAATTTAATCTATGTATTGTTTAAAAAATTAATTTATATAAGGGAGAAAATTATAATCATGAAAATTAAGATGTATTATTAATCAGGTTAATTAGCTATTCTCTTTTATCATTTATATATAAGAGGTAAATTTTATGAATATTTCTCTCTTAATAACACTGGAGAACACATTTTTTGTTGACTTAGGTCTGACACTGTTTTTTCCACAATTCTGCTGTTTTGTCAACAGATTCAGGCCTCTGAATCTGAGAATAATCTCAGATTTTTGTCTATCACGTCAACTTTTTAAACTACAGGATATCCTCAGAAATCATGCATTTAAAAGAACATAAAGTAAAAATATACCAAATACACAGCTTAAAAAACATTTAATGTAAGTTAAATCGAGTTCATAGATATAAAATTGTTTAATTAATGAACAGTACTTAAAAATTAAGATAAAAATTTGCGTTAGTAGCTTTTTCTGGAGTGTTTAGTTTGTGTACATTCACGCTTTATGCTCCAACAATAGTCAGCCATCATATGTACGTCCCATCTTACTTTAATATCTTGCTTCCATGACCCTCAAATCTTGATGGAAACGCTCACCCTTCTCATCACTCTCTGCACCAAGATTGTTTAGGAAATCAGCAAGGTGGCTGTGTAAAAAATGCAATTTAATGCTCATGTTGCAACCTAACTTTTGGAAACTTTCCAAGAGTTGCTGGACAATTTAGGAGTAATTCATTGCTCGAGTATTTTCAAGAAAGTCTTAAACAATGTTTTTGAATGCCATATCCATATTCCCCTTCTTACAAAGAGGGAAATTCATTGAAAACTGTCACCAGGACTTCAGTTAAATGAGGTACTGAGCCTATAGCTGACGGTAAACTAGGATACTCTATTTTACATTTGTTTTTCTTGTTATACCCCGAGGTTTTCACTATACAAAAGTAACAATCACTTGAATGATCTTTGGGCTCATGCCAAATCATAGGTATACCAAATAGAAGCTTAGCACGTGTAATCCCTCAACACACTGTTTACACACTTTATGAGGTGCTCATGCTTTATCTTGATCACCAATTTTCACTTTAAAATAGGCAAAATATGCTTGTCTGACAAATGTACAGATGTTTTTTCTTTGACTGGGAATGGTAAAACTGCCACTATATAACAAAACGAATAAGGAAACGTTTCTCAATCTTAATTTGTTATATGATATATAGCAGTTATCATAATATAAATATTGTAGGTATGAAGATAAAACTATCCCGAAACATTGCCATATTTTAAAATATAATTGAAAATAAGAATAACACAATATTTTGAAGAAATAATTTTGTGGTTTGAATCTCCCTAGTAAGTAAAACAATATTGAAAGTATGAAACTATTTTTCTACTTAATTGCTATCTAAATTGAGAATCAGCTATTAGTCGCTCTTGTAAGCTTTCTTGAGCTCCCTACACAAAATTTTCTCATTCACTAAGTCCTTTCCCTTTTAAAAGATGGAAATTCAAAAACGCAATATCAGCAGTGGTCAGCATTCCATTTTGTTGTTCTGGATGACTGATTATTTATTATGAGCAAAAAGACCTTACAGCTTGAAACTGGTGCCATGAGTATCGGCTCGATTCGGCATATTGAGTTTTTTGGTGGCAGAGGAAGAATGAATCATTGTTAAAGTGGTGATATTTTGGACTGGTACATAGTCCAGTTATTCATTTCCATCCTCATCACAAGAGGCCAGTAAAGTTTCTTTTCCCTAATAGATAATGGACCAAAAATTGTGCCTAGGTTGCACAATTTAAATAATTCTATGGTTCTTCCCGAAAGAAAAAAAGGAAGGAGAGTTCTAGAAATGTTTAGGAATTTTTTCTGAAGATTGTTAAGTACGAGTATCATTATTATTCTGCTAAATTTGTTATTTCTTGTCATTGTTATTATTATATTCCTTGAAAACTGATGTTTTTCTTCTAATTTGTTCATAATTTCGTAATGAAAAGTTTTAACTGAAGAGTTTAATTTTTTGGCAAGTTAACACATTACATTTATAAACTTAAAAACTTAAACCAACTTCTGATAGATATTTGTGTGGGTATTGTTCTGCTAAGTCAAAAAGAAAAATCAAAGAAAAACATATCTCTGTGAATCTCAAGTGGAGAGGAGGTGGCTGGAGTACATGAGGACCTCTACTTAATAGAAAAATTTAATGTGACTGAACTTTATGGCTGCCAAATACGTAGGTTCATATTCACTTACCTTTAGTGTTTCCCTGCAAACTTTAATAATTAATTTCCTCTGGCTTCAGATGTCCATACTACTTGATATATATATATATTATACCTTCATTATTTTTATTAAATTTATTCATGCATTTTATTGATTCTGCATTAATTTTAATTTAACAGCTTTCTCTCTCCTTTTTAGGATATTGAAGGTCTTGTGGATGAGCTCTGTGATAAGTTGAAAGAAGTGAATAGTGACTGTAAGTTCTATTGTCATTTAATACCATGAAATTTTATTTTTATTTTTCAGAACACTTTAAACTGTTTAATGTTCTTTGTTTAATATGTTTAATGTTCAAATTGTTTACGACTACCAAGTTATATGATGAATGTTATGCGAAATTTGCAATTTTTCTCTGTACTTGCTTTCACTATATTTCTATGAAGTTCTCATTATAGACTTATTGTGAATGTATTGCATACTATAACTATGCAATACATTCATATATTATTTTGAAAATAATTTATTTTTATGTATTTGTCAAGTTTTTGCTAGAACACATATGTATACGCATGGGGATTAATTTAGAGTTATGCTTCTTCAAATACTCATTTTCACCATCTTTTTTTAAAAAAACTAACAGTATTTTAATTTCTTTCCATTGAAGTCCATATCAATGTAACTATATTTTTTCTCTTTAAACTTGACTGCTTTCCAACAGAATGTCATATATCCAAATTTGATTTCAATATCTATAATTATAAACTTGTTTTGATTAATTTTTAATTATTAACACTCACTGACTGTCTTTATGCAGTAAAGTGCAACTTATATCCTTATAAACAATTAATGAGAGGGAATAGAATAAAAAAATCTATCTGTCCCAGCCAGGACTCGAACCTGGATCCCCTACTTGCCATGCCGGAATGTTTCTGTTACACCATCGTGACGAGCTAGATAACTTGGTTATCTATTCCCTCTCATTAATTGTTTAAAATTTACGTGGGATAATAAACCACTACCAAATAAATACTTATATCCTTACATTTAACCAAAACTCAGACCATGTTTTTATTAAAAGCTTCAGTTCATAAAATTGCACACCATGATCTGAAGAGTTTTGCTTTTGTCAATTGAAAAGTGTTAGCTCCCTTTTGTCATAAAAGTTTTATAATTCAACATATAAATTGGAGGGTAAATAGAAAGGCTTACCAAACATCAGCTAGCTAAACTTTATATATTGAAAATAAAAGTCACTTAGACAGGTTGTATTATATATGTCTTTAAGGATGTTTTTTATGTTAATATTTTATAGTTTAGTTTTTTAATGCAATAAAAAGAGTAATTATAGTCCTGATTAAATCTAAAGGCTTACCAGGCATTTTGTGTTACATCATATTTCTAAATAATTTATTAGAATTTGTTCATTCTGTTATTTTAATGTTTTTTGTCCTGGTTTTTGTAACTGATTACTATACTTTCATTTTGCTTTATTTCTTTTTTAGTTGGTAATTGTTTGAAGGAAAAGACCAACTCAGAAGATTTATTTAATCTAGTACTTCCAGTTTGTACTCCTCCTGATCATTCATCCAAGTAAGTTTGTTATTTCATTTGAATCTTATTTTTGAAGACTTATCTCATAAGATGCAGTATGTATAGCAGTGGAATTTAATTTTTTGCATTTTCTCTTTACAATAAATCAGCAAATGAGATTAACACCAGTTGTGTAATTGTGTGTAAAATTCTAATAATTTTAATTTGACTAAGAAAGATAAATCAAATTGTATATCTTCATTATTATTTTAGTTATGGAAAATTGTATTACCATAATAGTAATAAGAAGCAATTTTTTAAAAATTTGTTCTATAATATTTTTAGAAAAAATCTGTCATTAAGGAAGATATTTAGGAATGGAACTAGATTTTTGTAAATATCTGTGCAGCCCCTCTCACTTATTATTTAGGGAAACAAAATTCTTTAAACAAATTACAGTTATTACCTTAACATTCAAACTAATTACTAATAACTTGCTTATTTTGTTTTAGATATAGTTATAGTATGGGTATCTGTTGGGATGCTGGGAATGCTTTATTATTGGACAACATTTATTTGTCATATTTGAATCAATCCACAAAATATTTATAAATGATTTAAAATGATCAGTTTTGGCTGCTATCATCAGTACTCACTACAGATTACTTAGACAAAAAACTGAAGTGAAAAACATGGGAAATAGATTATACAAGATAATTAAAGGGGAAAAAAGGCTTTCACAGACAAATGTAATGTGGACTGGTTCCCTCCTGATAAATTTTGTCCATTTTTGGTTACACTCAAAATATTTTTATACTAATTTTTTTTATTACTTTCCTCAACAGGTGTTTTTCAGTTTTTCCAACATCGAATAGGGAAAACATTGCTAACGAAAACTGTTCTTTGATTGAGAAGTCTGTTTGGACTAAGAATATCTGTCGAACTTTAGGGCGCAGGAAAGATTCAGAGAGTTCGCCAAAGGAGAATAAAATAAGCAAGAGAAAAGAGGGGAAGGAGAATGCCAAAGGCAGAATGAGGTCTAGGTCAACTGTAAAGAGTCAGAGTTCTATGAGGTCTAGATCTGGAATGGCTAAGTCACTTGATCGTAGTGAGAAGGGACGGAAATGTCTCTTTGCAGCCATTGGAACTGGGCCTTCAGGAAAAGAAGAGAAAGGTATTCTTGGAAGGGAGGAAGAGTTTGAAAACCTCCCTATGGATTTTCAATCCCTCCTCCAATCTCCAGAGAACAATAATATGGATTGCTTCCTCAGACAGAACAAAACCTCTCAACCCCAGAATCAGCCAACAGTTCAACAGCCTGTCTCTGGGAACTTTATCCAGTGTGGTACTAACATTACCAGCTCAATTTGGTCAACAGAAAAGATGGAGGAAGACGAGTCTCTGCCTTGGGAAGAAGTTGGAAAGTATGTTGGTTGGAGTGATGCCCGTAACTCACTCCTATCATCTGCCTGGAAACTTCCTTTTGCCTACGGTAATGGAAATAATAACAACAATAACGATAAATGTGATAAAAAAGATGATATTGAAAGGACCACTCTTGCACTGAAAAATGAAGGAGCATTCTTTTCTCTCTTTAATGATAATTCTAACCACCTGTCACTTTTGAAAGCTACCAATTTAGGAGAGAAGAGTGACTCAATTGGTAAAGTGGAACCTCCTAAAAAAAAATTAGAGAATCTATTGACATCTATGAAGACTCATTTTATTCCTATTAAGCAAGAACCTGTGGAAGTTGATGCTCCTACTTACAATGATGGTTCTTCTTTTTTCAATCACAGCAGTTTTGAAGAGGTAATGTTTTCGGATTTTATTTATATCTTTTAGAAATAAATAATTTTTTCAAACAAGACCATATTCTCCCTTTGCTTGAAAGCAAAAAAGAAAAAAAAAACCCATAACAAGCATAAATAATAAGATAGTTGTATTAATTACTTTAAATATATTACAGGACTGAAAAAAAATTATTAAATAGAAATAAACAAATATTAAAACTTAATTTTAATTATAAATTGATGTTTCAAAAATTTAAGGTAGGATTTTTTATCCTATTTTAAATAAATTAACTACTCTGTCTCCGATGAAGATAGCCTATTCTTAATATACCAATAAAAGTTTATTAATAAATATTGTAATCTTAGGTACCCTTTGTTGCAGTTTAGTAGCAGATTTCGCTCAAGGAAATCAAGTTATATCTATTGGTATATACCATAGCATGTTTAATGAAACAAAAAAAAGAAATCTAAATTCTTTTCTAATTCTATTTGATGCATTTTAATAGTTAAAACATACCTGTNTATTTTTATATTTATATTTATTGTTGTATTATATTTATATTAATATCATTATATTAAAACATCTGTCTGTTCGTTCTCTAGCATCCTCAATTTTAAAATTAAATCAAATTCTGTATTAATTATTGTTTTTTTGTTTGAAAAGTTTTTCTTAGAACTTGGAATAAAATTATTAATGTTATATTTGTAAAAGTGTTTCCTATCCTAATTGGAAAAATGCCCAAGCCATTATGCATAGCATTCACAATATTTTGATAGAATAGAAACTTATTTCGGTCACCATAAATTGGTTTTAGTTCATTCAGCTATTTTTATTATTAATATTTTTATTTAGCATATTTTTATTATAATCTGTATTATATGAAATACCTATTCAAATTAATTATAATTGACTTAACTGTTTAAACTTTTTTAACCTTGAATGTATATTATTCTTGCAGTCTGATCAATTTTAACTTAGTGTCTAGTGAACTTTCAAATAAATATTGTCTTTTTTCAAATGCTTTTAAGAATTGTACAGCAATAATAGATATACTTCCAAGTAAGTTTGTTATTTCATTTGAATCTTATTTTTGAAGACTTNTTATTATTTATAGTATTAGACAAATGAACATTTTTAAGAATTCATGAAAAGTTATTCAAATAATAAATACTAATAAATGAACGAATTATCAGTTTTTGGTTGAAAAGTACTAGAGAGTCTTTATTCAATCACAGAAAATATATTCTTAGACAAATGAACATTTTTAAGAATTCATGAAAAGTTATTCAAATAATAAATACTAATAAATGAACGAATTATCAGTTTTTGGTTGAAAAGTACTAGAGAGTCTTTATTCAATCACAGAAAATATATTCTTAAATAATTAAAGTTAGTTTAAATTAACTGTGGACTTAATTATTTTATCTAACAAAATTATCTCATGAAGTAAAATCGCAGTTTTCATACAGAATGTTCTTTCACCATCAACAGTTGCATTTTATAATAATTCATTTATTTATATGAACTTGAATTACTACACCAAAGTTGTAGTACATCAAACAGATTATGTTAATTTCATCATAAAAAAAAATTATTAAACATATTAATATTTGGGACAAGATTTTACCATTTTTCTTAATAAAATTTTAATTTTACTGTCTATTTAAATCACAATAATATACATATATTTTATTGACTGCTCAAGCAGGTTAAATACCGCCGTAGTGAAAGTGGCTCCCTTTTCCTTGGACCTGATCAGAAGTATATGGAGTTTAAGAGGACTGATCTTACTTCAACTCCTGCATTTGTTCCCAAGTTTCGGGTCTCTTCAAATGAGAAATTCTGCCAAACAGATGATGTGCCTTCAGAAGATGATGAACCCTCAATTGATCAGAGTGATTCCAAATTCTTCTTTCCTGGTTAGTTAATTATAAATGCATGAAAAGTGAATTATCCTTATTATAATGTCACTATTAAAGAAATATTTTTTGTTAGTATTTCATGTTTGAATTTTTTTGGTCTTTTATGGTAAAAAAATAATTTCTTGAACCATGGTTTAAAATGGTTTAAATAAAGTTATGCTCTCAATTTTTTACAGATGATGAACACTATGCTGAAGAAATGAAAGAGATTCCTTCATTTTCAAGTATTGCAGTGAGTGGCTGGGTTACTACATGGCCTGTGGCTGCACCTGCATCTGATGATATTTGGAGTAATGACAAACAAACTTGGTTAGTTGAGTTATGTATATTTTTTACAGATATTTCTGTTTGGATTATTTGGTCAAATTACTACCTGAGATTAAACGTTTGTCAATTATAACTAAATGTATTTTTTTTTTTTTTTTTTTTTTTTTTTTTTTTTTTTTTTTTTTTTTTTTTTTTTTTT
>KZ806918.1:439454-467734 GCA_000696205.2 Oncopeltus fasciatus | reverse complement strand
AGCCGAAACGTTGGCAGATAATCCTTTATTAAAAAATACATTTTTTATATTTGTGTTTTTTGGATCTACCTTGACCGAACCCCAACTAAAATCATCTTAGAATAATATCTACGGTCAACAAACTCTCCTATTTTTTTTTTTTTTTTTGTTTTTTTTGTTTTGTTTTGTTTTGTTTTTTAACAATGTGTTTTATTTTCATCCTTTATGTATTATGATTTCTGTCCCTGGATTTTTTTTTATCCATATATTAATTTAAATTTTATAAAATTATCATTTTATACAATTTAAAGGGAAAAAAATTAGTATTTCATTTTTTATTTAAAAATAGCTTTGGAAAAAAAAAAAAAAGAAAAAAAAAAGAAGATGAAGAGGCAATCATGGTTTTATGAAGTCAAAAACTATGATTTAAGCAAGTTATATTCCATGATTGGAACACATTTCTCTTTTTATTTTAAAGTTACGTTTCATAAATGTTAAACCTTCATTTTCCTTTCCTTTAAAAAATCGATATACCTTCAAAAAATGAAAAATAGTGCTGTTATTTTAGATTTTGAGTGTTTTGTAACTTAATTTTTCCCTTGTAGCATTGGTAATTGGTAGCAAAACAAATAGTACAGAAATTGTCGTTTTATAAGAAGAAAACATTTTAAAAATCTGAAAAAAAAAAAGAAAGTTTTTCCCTTTCCTTCTTTGTGTAGAACAGTGGATCTAAACATTTGTATTTAGTAACTTTGAGAAATGTGCTGTCTTTTGCCCCAAAATTATTTAAGATTGATCCTCTTGTAGATCTTTATATTGACTTGGTGATTGTATTGACAATGTAGTACTACCTATTTGTTTTGGTATTGGGGCATTTGTGTTTTATTTATCCATTCTTTTTTTGTTTTTTGTTGGTTTTTNAAATAATGTTGATTAAAATGTTTTTGTGTGTATGTTTTAATTTGAATAAAAAAAATAGTGTCATCATTCCTCAAGTAGCCTTGCATATCAATCATTGGCTTCAAACTCAGTTTAAGTCTTTTTTATTGATACTAAGTTAATTTAAAAAAATATATATATATATACGTATATGAAAGAGTAAGTTTTTTGTCTAGTAAAGAGCTTGCCCTATTTGATTATTACTATTTTATTCTTATTGACATGTTTATTGGAAAAACAAATGCATCTGTATAATTGAAGTTCTGTATTGTTTGGGCAAATTTTGCTAGACACTTTACTCTTAATAATATTAGTGTACTGTGTATATGATTTGATTTCCTCAGGTGTGTTTTAATGCTAAAATGTTATTTGTGGCAAATATAATAATGATTATTTTGTTCCTGAGGAAGCAAACTATTAAAAAAAAAAAATTTAAGAGAAGTAATTCTTGATTCGTTTTTCCTCCATAGTGCCTTCAACTACATTATATGTTATATCTAAATTGCTGTAGTGTAAAGTTATGACTTGTTATTTTCAATCTATCTCTCAGTTGTAAACCCACATGTGGGTATTAAAAAAAAAGAAAAAAAAAAAAGAAGATTTATTCCCATGTTTTTCAAGAACATTGTCTGTCTGAATCATAATAAACTTTTCTCTCAGAATTATTAGTTGCTAGTTTCTTCTCTTTACTCTTCTCCCTTATTGTACCAGTATTTTCCCTTTTCATATTTGCACCACTTAAGATTCACTGTATACTAGCTAGTTTTGAATGAATGAGGTTATTAAGGTTTCAGAAAAAAAAACAAAAAAAAAAACACTTTCTCTCTTTTTACCTTCAGAAGGGAAGAAGGATATGTCTAATTTCAATGCGAAAAACTGTAACTGGCCAGTCCTGACACATTTTACGACTAACCTCTGTGGTGTTGAGGTTCCATAAGTTTTAGCCATGAAAAATATGTGCCAGGGTATGCCACAGTTTTCTGTTTTATTAGTATTAGTCACACTGCTTTTAATGACAAATACATTATTATCTCATGTAAGAAAATCCTAGGGCCAATTGATATGTCAAGTCAAAAAAGTGGCCATATATTCTGTGGAATAAAATAATACAGATTTGATCATCATTAAAGGAAATATTTCAGTTGTTATTTAGCCCAATTGAACAATTAGGAGTTGCATGTTTACCTAAACCCTAAATATTAATTAATTAAATAGTTGTTTTTCACAGAAAAAAAAGGAAGGCATTACATTTTAATGCAAAATCTTTTGAAAAAAAAAAAAAATCAGACAAGTGGGGGTGGAGTTTTCCTGCTAACTACTGAAAATCTCTTGAGCACTAAAGCTCATCTAAATCTAGTACTAAAACTAGATGTTTATACTCAATCCTATTTTCTAATTATTAAATTGAATCAACATAATAAATATAAGTGATTTTGGCTGCTATTTATCAACTGGTTACAATCAGAAGGGGGGTTTTACCTGGAATTACTTAGATGCACTATTATGTATTATATATAGACACACACACCCTTATATATTATGTGTGTGTATGTTTCTGTGTAATTAAGAGTTTATTTTAAAAAAAAAGAAGCCCTTTTTATCTAATCCAATATGTCAATAGACTAGATAATGTTTATATCCTATTCAATACTTTAATCCCTTTAGAGCATTCTCAAAGCTTGTTTAAACCCCCATTGGACTTAAAAAATAAAGCCTCATTTAAGTTATTTGTTTCCAAGAAGAAACATGACAGTGTCCTATGAAAGTCTTGTAATTTCACAAGAACTGTTGAGTCAAATCCGTCCACAAGTACTTGCAAACTTGCCCCAGGGAGTGTGGTGAGTCCAAAGGTACTGTTAGTCGCCATCTACCCTCTACGAGGAAAGTAAAAAAGAGCAGTAGACTGTTTTCTAAGCCCAAGCTTGTTGCTTTGTTGTAATCAGTTTGTTAGATAAAAAAATGGATTGTAGGATTACCTAAAATGTCATTAGTGAGAAAAAAAAAGTTGTTTTTTTCTTTTTTTTAATTCAATTGACATCTTTAGTTTAGAGAATGAAATTCATCAAAGGTTTGATTAATTATTAAACGAATAGGAGTAGAGGGTTTACCTGCACCACTAATTATAATTTTATAGCCTACAAGTTGCAATTGGTTGTTTTCATTATAAAATTTGGAATGTCTTCTAAATGTTAGGTGCAAGGATAGTTCATCACTGGGTTAAATTGGAGTTGGGTAGGGATTACATGAAATGTCAAGTGGGAGTAAAAAATATTTTTTTACAAGAAATGCAAAGGTAGCAATCTTACTATCACAGCCGGGAACTTACTATCTTCCCGGCTATGGTAGTAAGTTTTTTTCTGGCTCCCTGTGCATTTGTTGATAATTTAGCATGGGATTACATACCAAAATTCGTTATTTAAAAAAAAAAATTAGTAGTATTTTCTATGTGTGTAGGGGATTAGGTAACATGAAATGAAAAATATATTTTATTTGGGGCAGAAGCCCCCTAAGAATCTTAAGCCTTTTAAAACAAAATAAAGATGTTAAGAAGATATTGAGAAGAATGCGTTAGCCTGTAAGTTAAAATGCCTCAGTCAGCATGATGAATTATGTTTTTCATGTCTCATGAATAAATCCGTTAGCAAAAGTATGATAAGCAATGTGGAGACATTAACGAGCCCATATATAACAGCTTTGTTACTTTAGTTTTAACAATAGGAAATAATATTACTTTAATCATTCCTTTATTAGAAGTGTTGTGTATCTGTAATTAAAGCCTGTAACTTCGGCAGTGTGTTACATGGATATTTTTGCATTAAAGAACCATTTTAACACAAGTAACTGGTATTTGAATGCTGCTGTTTTACAAATAATATATTTACTAGCAAGTATTTGAAAATTAGCTGTTGCTTACTAACCTTGTTTGCTTGTTTTGACTCTTATGTTAAACCTAGGAAGGAAGAAGTTAAATGTATTTATACTTCATATTCTTTTAAACTCTCTTCAGTTTTATTCGAATCTACTGGGGTAAAGTATGATTGAATAAAACAATGATAAAAGCAAGAACTGAATTCAAAGATATATTTTTTAAGATATACTATGCAAGCATTTTTACTTAATCATTTACCTAAATTACTACTTATTAATAAAATCATTTTTGTGCCTCATTCATTCTGCAGCGCTTCATGAATAGGCACAGCTCTTCGGCTCACCTCTGATACGGTCGTTCCACCAATTTTTTTCATGCATCCACCAAACTTGAAGAATCTTCATAGACCATCTTAGTGGTCCCTCAAAGGAATCTTGTGGCATTTAGTACCTCTTTAACTCCAACTCTCCTGCCACCAGAGCACATTTTGGGAATGAATAGTCTATTTCCAAATATCATTACTTTAACTTTTTAAGGCTGTCAATTTACCTAGATTACTCTCTTTATTTTCATTTTTTGTGTGTGTGTTTGTCACGCATATATATACCATATATATANAATCATAACCAAAGATCAAGGAATCATGGTTGGGAAAAACTATATATGTGTGTTTATTTATTTATATAATTTTGTTTATTACATCATTAAAGTATTGTTTTTTCATTTTTAAACAGAATTTAATAAATATAATTTTTTTATAGTAGAAAAATCTACAGACAAGTTTTGTTAATAGTATTTACAGGGTGTTTACTAGAACAGCTAATGCATGCTATAGATACTTAATATATGTACTAAATATACCTAACACTCAAATCAATAGAGATTTCTATTACACACTGAAAACAAAAGCATTTGACTAATTATTAGTTCATTATTGACTCATTAAAAAAACAATATAACATATACTATTAGTGTCCTTTGCTGTTAAAGAGTAATCTTTTTTAGCTCTATAAAGAAATCACTGCTCATAAATATTTTTATGTATTTTTTTTTTACATTTACAGAGAAGAAACTCAATAGTAATAAGATCAACCAAGAAACTCAAATCTTCAGTCCAACTGTAAAATTATGTTATGTATAACTCAAAACACCACAGACATGTCAACATTCTTTCAGGGAATATAATTAACATCTATATCTAAAATACATTGCATTTTTTAGTCAGAATGTGAATCATACATATATAGAGCACACTGACTCACTGGAAATAAATAAGCAGATAAATTATTAGAATAGGTATTAAACTATTACTTGCAACAAAATACCTTACAACAAAGATTTAGGTTGGAATTGAAATACTACAATCTGGAATGAAATCTGTACTCATGCAAACAAAGACAAACATTTATATAAATACTTAAGCAATGTTGTTGAGCAAAGAAAATTTAAATTATTCATGTAAAACAACTCGAGTAATGTTTGGACAAGGTTGAACTAGAACATTTACAGAAGGCATACATAATAGACAAACAAATCAGGCATAAAGCATATATGTCTCCTAAAAATTCCTGGACAAATCAATGCAGAAACTAGTGGAAAAAAATGCTTAGTTGACATCATTGACCTTCAAAAAGCATCCGCTTTTTTGACTTTACTGATGATTTTTGTTATTAATATGTATAATTACAAAAAAAAAAAACTTTTTCTGTTATTATTTAAGCATTTTAGTATTTATCCCAACCATAAAAAATATTTCATGTTTGATGAAGTTCCAATCTCATCAGAATTGCAACAAATTTGTGTCATTATTTAATAAATATAATTTATCTTCATTATTTTTTGTAAATATGTAATAAATCAACAATTCCATCTTGAAATTATTGGGCATAATGAGCTCCCTGATTGTAAAAAAAAAAAAAAAGTTTCATATAAATTTTGTGAATTTGTATGCCTCCTATACACCAAGCAATTAATTAGCTTACATTAATGATAAATAATGTGAAATAATTCTGTCCTAAAAGATTTTAAATTTTTTTATTTATTTATTCCTTCTTCTTATGCATATATTCAATTAGATCTACCACTCTGCGTGAATATCCATACTCATTATCATACCTGTGGAAAATAAATAATTAATCTCTGAAAGTATATAACTAGTACAATTATGAAATAATATCTAGAAATAAAAATGATTCCCAAACTCAAGGGTAACAAATTAACTCCTCTCACAAAACCCTAAAACTATGCCTTAAGATGATAGAATCAAATATTTTTTTTATACCATCATTTTAAGCTGTAAAGCCTTTGGCTTAAGCATTTACATTGTTAAGCACTCATTAAAAAATCCTTTCCTCATTAAACTTGAGTTGAAAAAAGTTAAGTCATTGGGGGTTAGGTAAGTAGATAGGCAAATTTTGATATTGTTTCGCTCCATTTTAAAATAATAAATTGTCAATGCAAGGTACTTTCCTAATTATTAAATATGCTTGAAGGAAACTTTTTGAATGAATTGTCTATTATAACTGATGAATTATTGTTTAGTGAGTGCATTAAATTTTCTTTAGTATTGTGGTGAATTCAGAATGAATGCAGCTACTGAGGTTCTAACGGCAGATTTTTTGAATTATTTTGTCAAAAATTTCTCTGATTCTACCTACATGTACCAAAATGATCACTAAAGCTTATATATCTATGTGTACATTTTAAATAGTAAAATCAAACAAATAGGATTGGAGGCTTACCTGAAGCATACACTTTTAATATTAGGGTCTATAAGCCGCAATTAGTTGTTTTCATTATGAAATTTGACTCATTATTTTTAAATGTAAATTTTTAGGTCAATTTAAAATAATCCACCTTAAGGACCCCAGGCTATGTTTATAGTAAGATATCTGTAATCTGCATCCCCTCAAGTCAAAACTTTTCTACCTGTAGTTGTCAAACATTGCGCTTCCATGACTTGGGTTATCAAACATATGCCATATTATTTGTTTTTATTATAGAGTTTTCACTTCTTAATTGCTTTTGTATTTTATCAACTCACCCTACCTCAATGCCATTCAACCTCCTTTATAAACCAATGGAACTAACGGCCTTAAGTTCAAGCATTTTAGTAAAATTTATGTAAAATAATAATTAATATAATGCTATCTTAATCTATTTTTTTAACTTGAGGGTGTTTTACCAGCTAATTAATTTGAAGAATCGTGTTGACAATTCCATGCCAGCCTTGGCATCAAAATTTGAGGAATGAAGACTTGACATGAAATCACTTGAAACCAAGTCTTCTTCGAAATAGGATAGTATTCCCTTCATTTCTTTTTCAGAAGCTTCTTTTATTTTCTGCTTGATCTCATTGTAACATGTATCTTTACATGACCTAAACATATAAATATTAGTAATTTGAATAGTACAGGGAGCCCGAAAAAAATCAAACTACCTCAGCCGGTTATCGAACCCGGGTCTCCCAAATGAAATTTGGGACTGCTTTACAACAATTATCATGGTTTTAATGTCAGGTAATGGCCCTTTGCCAAACGAGAGTCTAAGTAGCAAGCAATTTTAGCTCCTTTGAGTAGATGACGATATAACCATCATACTTGGCGATCAGACTCGTAGTGAGGTGCGGGGAACCAGAAATTATTCTCATCTCCATTGGCAGTGCAGTTGGTAGCACACTCGCCCGGAAAGTGGGAGACGTGGCTGAGGTAGTTAGATTTTTTCTGGCTTCCTGTACGATTCAAATTAATAATGAAATGTGGTGAAGTATTCAATTAGTTGTTAAGTCTTAATTTTAAGGATTAGTAAATTGATTTTTGAAGGTCACAAAAACATAATATTCAAATTGTAATACTAGACCTTTATCATATTATAAAAAAAACTATTTCAAATATTCAGTTGTAGGCCATGATATTGAATGTACAAAATGGCTTGAAATGTGTAAACCATTATTTAGTGATTAATAATATGTTCAAATGGAGTTTTTTTTGTTGTTTTTTTCTATCAAGAAAATGGGATCTTGGTGACACAACGTCCCCTCTCGCCTTCATGATGGCCCTGAAGATGGCTTAAAATGAAAGCCGGAACGTTTGCAGATAGTTTAAAAAATACACATTTTTAAAATTTGTATTTTTTGGATCTACCTTGACCGAACCCCAACAAAAAACATCTAACACTGAATAATATGTATTTGATGTATATAAATTTAAAACAAAATTAATGAAATAAAAATGCACCGAGTTCAGTAAATTGTATAACTAATTTTGTTAATTAGTTTTATAAGCATACAATTAACGCTAAGCAATTAGTAGCTAACTGCTTAGCGTCAATAACTGCCATAGTTGACATGCCAAGAAGGAAAAAAAAATAGCTACTATTCAATTACTCTTGATATAAAAATTTCTGATCAACAGAGCTGTTGTCTCGCTATTCTATTCAAACCTAAACCTCAGTCCTGTCTGTCAGCCCTACCATGCCACAGGTAAATTATCTTAGTGACCCACCTGCTCCATGACACTCTTTTTCTTATATTGATCTATCTATAGTAAATCTAATAAGACCACTACAAACTAACGAACATATAATCTAATATTCGATTACACATATTTCAGTGACCATTATCCCTTTCTAATATTCCTCAATAGAGTTATTTTTCTGCTATAACCTCCCCACTGTCAACTGAACGATACAAATTAAACGCTATTGACCATTCCTTTCCTTTTCTCAAAAGAAATGGACTCGAAATCGAGTTAAGAAATTCTATCGTGTGAGCAGCCAATTGCTCATTTCTTAAAGCAAAGCCCAGTGCAGCTATCTAAATCAGTGCTCCCTGGTGGACTACGGGTTGGAAAGAAATATATAAAGCTACTAAAAAAGGGCAAGGGGCGGGGGGTGACCCTTTCTCCTTCATGGGCCACATCAGGCCAGTCAGCTTCAATGCTACTTACTCCTCTCTTTCCACTCTGCCGCTTAGTCCCTTTGATATACCAAGATCTATCGTATTTAAAAATAAACAGTCCTCCAATTTATAATATAATATAAATATATAATAAATATATTTTTTCTTATTCTCTTCCGACTAAGTATTTTGGTTAATACATATTAATTGTGAAGGGCCATTCATTTATTATTAATCACCATAATCAACCAATCATATATTGTTAATTTATCAATAAATTGGCCTTTCCCCAAAAATCTTGGATATATGTACAGGAACATGTGTGCATAGTGTTTATGTATTCTCCCCATGAGGGTAGACATAATGGTTAAATCATGGGGTTGAACATGTAAGATGGTGCGGGTGGCCTGAAAAAGAGTGTCTACTTAATCCAAGACTAACTTGGACCAGAATCTAAGAATTCAAAAAAAAAAAAAAAATTATAATAAGAATTATATCTGCCTGGATAAGCTTTTATATTTTGGATAATATAATAATATTGAAATAATTCATGAGTAAACCTAATTATCATACCTTCTATTATCTGTCTTCATTGGTTTCTGCAAACCATCTTCTGTTGGCGAGCGCTTTCGGACATTATCCATCCTCGTGGCCAAATACATGTGTTCACTGTCACTGTCTGTATTCAGATACATACAATACAATACAGACAGTGACAGTGAACACATGTATTCGGCCACGAGGATGGACAATGTCCGAAAGTGCTCGCCAAAAGAAGATGATAATAGAAGGTATGATAGTTCTATATTCATTGGTAGTGATAATAACCCTTTAGATTATTTACCTAGTAAACCTAATGTTTAACTTAGAGATTTGATTTATGGATATAACTTAAAATAAAGCAAAACATATATTTCACTCAAACTAATGACTAAAACTTAGACATTTGACATACTAGGCAAAATCTGATTTAATTCATTGCACCAAATTTATATTAAATCATCTAAAATATCAATTAACACTTTTTGCGTATAAAAAATTATGTATTTATATAATAAATATTGTTGGAGCTGAACTCCCTGCTTTAAATTGTTTACATAAATTTCAGCTATAAGATAGAAGAAAAATGTTTTATTTTGGCTCAAAAAAATTGTCTGGTTAACACAAATATAAATAACAAAAGTTGAAAGTAATGCTAAAATAAAATATCCTTGCACAGATTAGGACGTTGTAGGTGTAGCTCCCTACAGCAGGGCAGAATGAGAGTTGTTGGTGATGCCTGTGAGTTAACTCTTCTATGTGAAATCTAAATGAATCAACTCCCCGTTCCTTGTATAGCTGTTGGTTCCTAAAGAATTAAGGGGCGTTGACAGCCATTTGGAGTACTCTCTTTTGAAATGTTTGAATTTTATATTAACAAAATTAGTGTGCATTACTGGTTCCGTACCAGAAGAGGCAGGTGTAAGTAAATTGTGGGAGTATAAGTGTGAAGCATTCATGTTTTAGTTTGGTAAATCGGTTTAGTTGTGGATACAGCATGTTGAGAATGTGTTTGTTGAAGTCTATTGTTTATATGAAATTTTCCAAGTTACTCTAGTGGCAAGGTATACTCCGAGATACCGCACCCCTTGGTTTCTTGGTACCCAAGGAACTGGGTGTACATAGATTCGGATATCAGTGGTAGTGGTAGTAGTAGTACCGAAGACCGAAAATTTTATGATTTTAGAGGTTAGAGTTTAAGGCGCTGTTTGTTGAACCACCCTGATAGTTCGTCTGTAGCTTCAACGTAGACCTGATAGGTCTTTCTATGCTCCTAGCACATTTTTATGCTTGAGGTGTTCTGAAAAAATCATATTCTTGTTTTTGTCATTGCTTGCTGTTTTGTTTTTGTACGTTGATGAAGATATTGTCACAGTCTTGTCTTGGAGAGAATTTACCAAATTCTTAATTTGTGGAACCCTGGTACATTGCCATGCATCCTTGAGATATTTTGGGTTCTAATCATATTTTCTAATTTCTATGTCTGATGATATTGTGGAAGATCTAATAACGAGATTCCTTTGGGGTTCTAAAGTTGCATGGTGAACTGATGTGTATATATATTCAGTGAGAAGTTTGGTATTCCTGTAATGTCTTATAGGATACAATACAAGAGCATCTAACATAGTCATAGCTAGTGCGAATAGAACCCAATAAACTCGAGCCTGAATGAACAGGACTATTGCTATCTCTGGTTGACACTCAAATTTACATACGCCAGGTAGGTGGTCTGAGACGAGGTCCGTGATATTCTCTCCATGTAGAGGTGGGTTTTTTTTAAATATTGTGCACTATACCAATGTCTAGTACGTATGTTGGGTAAATATCTGTTTTGTGTCAGATAGTATGTCGGTTCATCTCAGGCTAGAATTTGTTGGCCTAACAATGCAGTGATATTTGTGAGCCGTGTTTTGGATTGTGGGTTCTATAACCCCATGGAGGATCTTTGCTATTCATTTCTCCTAAAAGGATTGTAGGCATACCCGAGAAGATTGATCTAATTTGAGCCCAGACCGTTGATACGCAACAATAATGTTATGTGTGTTACCATTGTGTACTGTGAGTGTAATACCGACTCTCTGCAACCGGTTAAGTGTAGAAATTAAGAGTTTCGAATATGGTAGTCAACGTTTTACTAGGATAGCTGCTCCCTCTTTTCGTGTGTCCTGGTCAAGTCCTGTATCCAGCTATGTTACAATTGCTTGATCGTATGGAGTGTATTACTGAGATATAAGCTATGTCAATGTCGTATCTGTTCGAAAAGTCTCTTAATAAGTGCCGGTGGAACCTAAGCCCTGCCGCATTTTAGTTAATTAGTTTGAGATTTTGGTATAAATATTGTTTAGAGGGTCTAAGAGGTAGGTAGAATTTTCAGTACTCAAAAGTGTAGAGTAACAATTCTAATAATAATAACTATCTGAGACTTGTTAGATATAGTCAGGTTAGGTAACTCAGAAGATCTATTTACAATTATTCCCATGGGGACGATACTACTATCCTATACCTCTGTTACTGGGTTTGAGGTTAGCTGGTCGGAGGGCGAAAAAATATTCATTTCTTCAGCAATTCTGGAGGCGATTTTCGTCCAGTCCAACTTGTGCCATAAAGCACATGAGAAAATAGATTAAAACAATTTCTTTTTACAGAGAAAACAATGAAAGAGAAAACATGACTACTCAGTCAAGATGATCAGGTGATCCCTAAGCTGTAAGTTAAGATAGGACATAAATCCGAATCCCACTCATCATCTGTTACTAGACTTAATCACCTTAAACCACACACTGAAGTGCACTCTGGTCTTAGTACTTCGTACATTGTAGTGTGTTGCTAAAAGTGTTTAAAATCACGTAATGGTTTTGCATTGTCATGTTTTCACAATACTTTTTAATATCATTATATTATATAATATATATTATTATTAACTATGTCATCCTTAACTATGCCAGTACTNGTAAATATCATACAAAATATATGTAAGGGTGGTTGAAATAAATGGCCACAAACCTCCACAGTTGACACATTTATTTTAAGTGCAGTGCACATTAAGGCCCATGCCTCATCTTCAGTGCTCGAAGTTGGTCGAGATGAACTTACCTTTTTCTATATTCTATATATTATTATTAACTATATAAGTGCAGTGCACATTAAGGCCCATGCCTCATCTTCAGTGCTCGAAGTTGGTCGAGATGAACTTACCTTTTTCTATATAATATATATTATTATTAACTATGTCATCCTTAACTATGCCAGTACTAGTATGTTAAACTAATCCCCCTTGAAGAAGTTTGGATGAAATTAAAGTATAATTTCATATAAGTTGATTGAGGTAGTTTTCTAGTTCGGAAATGAGGAGAGGTTAGTCAGGGATCGGTCTTGAGGATTGAAGAATTAAATTTCATTTGTAAACCAAAAAATTGTTTTATTTATTTTCACCAACATTTCAGCCTGAATTTAAGGGTGATGGGGGGGGGGGAGAGAGGGAGAGGGAGGGAGGGAGAGAGAGAGAGAGAGAAAAAGAGAGAGAGGGAGTGAGTGAGAGAGAGAGAGGAGGGAGGGAGGGAGAGAGAGTGAGAGGGAGGGAGAGAGAGAGAGTGTGAGGGATGGGAGAGAGAGAGGGGGGAGGGAGGGAGAGAGAGAGAGAGAGAGAGACTCCTGCTCTACAGTAACTTTCAAACAAAGTTCAGAAACTTTGCGAACAGGCCTCATATTTACTTAATGCATAATTTAAAGGGGAAAAAATCTTTATCCCCAAAGCATATGTTTATTCATGAAATTCTTTAAAAGAAAATAATATCTCAAGTTAAATAGCTAAAGTATATTTCCTTTTAAAGTAAGTTAGAATTAGTTACTCTACCTGAACGTGAGGTCTACGACGGAGCAGTTGGCCACAGGCACCCTGAACGCCATTCCTGTCAGTTTCCCGCTCAGAGCTGGGATCACTTTTCCCACTGCTTTGGCAGCGCCTGTTGAAGCCGGTATGATATTCTGCATCGCTCCCCTCGCTGATCGCCATTTCTGAAAAATTATTTCGTATATTTGTATATATTTTTTGAAAATTTGCCTCATAATTTGTTTACCCAATTTGTTTTCTTCAATTAAATTGTAATTGTTTAAGCCAAATAGAAATAATATTGATGTGTTATATAAGAACTTTTCTGATGTGCTAATTGTTAAATCTTAGTTGACTTGCAATTTAGCTCTAGGGGGTCAAACTCACGACAGATTTAGATATAAAAAAATACCAATAGTTTTCAATCAGCCCTTCTACATAATTTTATGTATAAGCTAAACTATAATTTAACACTGTAAAAACTTTTACACTGCTAACAATTTTCTCTGTAAAAACTATTTTGGCTATTAGTACAATCTCAAACCCAAACACACACCCACTATAATACATATTTTGTGTGTGTGTGTGAATTAGGTTATCTAGCAGCAACAATATTTGTATTTTATTTTATAATTTATAATAAGGACGTTATAATCCCCTGGCCGACCCAATCACGCCTTTGATGCTTTTTTCAGGGGAATAAGGTATATAACTCTCATACCCTCTATTCTCCGTCTTCATTGGTTTCTGCAAACCATCTTCTGTCACAGTGAACGTATGTACTCGGCCAGAAGATGAACAATGTCCGAAAGCGCTCGCCAACAGAAGATGGTTTGCAGAAACCAATGAAGACGGAGAATAGAAGGTATGAGAGTTCTATATTCATTGGTGGTAGAAATAACCCCTTAGAATAAGGTATATGCTCAATAAGGTATATACTCACTTTTCCAGGTCCATCAACTGTTTTCTGCGTGGAGGTAGTTGCATGTATGGTGGTCATGAGTCCCTCTTCGATACCAAAGTTGTCGTTGATGATTTTGGCAAGGGGCGCCAGACAGTTAGTGGTGCAGGAGGCATTCGACACTACCTCCATGCAGGGTGCATAATCCTCCAAGTTCACTCCAACCACGAACATGGGGGCGTCATCCGATGGGGCTGTTATCACCACCTTCTTCGCTCCTCCTTTCTCAATGTGTGGCTAGAAAAACTTGTATATGAACTTTGTTACAGAACTTCGTTTAACTAAAAATGTTTTATCTGACTCTAGATGCATGGATAACCTAGTAAATAGGGTTTGGCTACTAAGCCAAATTTTGCTCATGTTTTATTTTATTTCTGTACATTTGTTGGTAAATAATCAGTGGATTCCTGGCCTGCTTTTTGGTCAAACAGTTTCTTCTGCATTGAATGAAAATAGTCAAGCTGCCAGAGTGTAGTAGGGAAGGTAAAATACATGCGTGACACATTTTCCATTGCGGAGCCAACACCCCCATTCCAAATAATACGATTTTGCATTAAAAGTATATATTGTACAATCCCTCATTGGATACTTTAAGTAAAATTTCATCTAGTTTAATTTACAATCACGACAAACACAGGCTTTTTTTTAAATTTTAAGTATTAGCCTCTATTTCAACCACTTAGGGTCATGGTGGGAGGGGTTATCTATAGGTTGCCACCCCATTCTAAACGTCCATGGCCCAGGATAAGTTTTTTTTTATAAATAAAAGCTTGCCCAGGGAGGGCTTTGAACCCGCAGTGCCAGGATTGCGAGACCCGAACGGATCCCCTAAACTACCGCAGCGCCTCTCCAGAGTCTTTAAAAAATCAGGTATACAGGTTAAATCCCGTTCTCATAAGTCATTTTGTTATTTAAAAAAAAAAAAAAACCAAAACTTTTGAAAATGATTTTGAGATTCACGTAATACCCCAAATTTAAATAGCTTCGCTGATGCCTGAAGGCGAAGATTGATATCTCTTCGTGAATTTCGAAGGGATGAAGCTTTTAGGTTGATCTAATGAAAGATTTTTTCGATTTTTCTTCGATCCTACCCACAGGATTACATGGTAGTCACTGAATTCTGAACGTGAGTGTATATATCAACACTCTACAGACTAGAGTTTGCAGTTTTTCTTTTAATTTAAATGTAAAAGAAAGAAAGGCTGATTTATTTATAGAGCAAATCGGGCAAAAAAGAAGGAGGTATTATCTGAAATATCCAGTAACCTTTCTTTTCACATTTAAAAGTGGTATACCTAATTCCTTTAAGTAAAACGACTAATGTCGACTTATTAACCGTAAAATTTAACTTTACAGTCTAGGTAAAGCTCCATTACAAATTATATTATGCTGTGTAACTCTGAAAATATTTCTTTTGACAATGAACTAATATGTGATATTTCATTAGTATGTACTAAAAAATACTATCGTGACATCAATAATACTTTGTAAACTCGAGTTTGTTATATATAAATGAATTCCAAATTCTCTATTTAAGCCCTTAAAATTATTCATTATTTAAAATGGAATAAGGGGGAGGGGGGTGGTTAGAGCGAGATCAAAATTTATAATCGTAATATCTTAATGAAAAATTTTATTGAATATAATAGGTGTAAAATGTAATTTTCTATATTCATCTTTAACGAAGCATGGGAAATTCCCTTAGATTACACAGCTTGAGGGTGACAGTCTATTTTTATTTAAACTTGAACAAGTAAGGCGCTTTTTATACTAAGTTTTTTGCATCTCATAATAATTTTTTTTTTTAAATGTCATTCTACAAAAATTTAAAAAATAATGAGGCTAAACCATACCTTGGCTTTACTAATAGATTTGAATACACCTGTTGCTTCCGCTATGTATTCAGCTCCTACTTCGCACCATGTTATATCACTGGGAGATTTTTTTTGGTAAACCTTCACTTTTTTGCCTGTTTAACAGAATTAAAATTACTTAAACACTTATATGGTCTATAAATAAGAAGGGAATTCGAACAAGAAGTTGAAAAATGTATATTACCATCTTTGGTAAAATATAATTAGATTAATTATATTAGAATTAATTTATTTAAAATTCAATTTCAAATTATTTAAATGGATATGTGACAAAAGGTATGAATATAAATTATTAATTACCTATTTTAATTTTTTGTAAAATCATTCCGCTATGAAATTGAAGGCTCAATAAAATTTGTAAGTGTCAAAATTGTTAGTGCTTCATTAAAAAATTATTTTTAACTCAGGCTGAGAAAATTAAAATTATAAATTATATATATCACTTATGTGTGTAAGTATACTCTATGAAGAGGTACAAATAATAAGTGGAAGCGCATTTCATTAAAGAAAAAAAAAAGGAGAAAGGTAAATCGAAATGCTTATCCTTCGGAAACTCATACACACGTACTACTCAGTTCGGTAACGCAATCAAACCTTAAAATAAATAATGATTAAAAATTAAAACTAAGTACTCAATGTTGGCCTAATTTTTAAGTCGCATATCACTTCCTATCAAGCTCATCTGGCTCATAATGAGTAATTGTTGTACAAAGCATAATATATGTTTTTTTTATCTTCTTAAATTTTAATATTGATCAAACATTTTTGTCGTCAGGAAATCTCAAACTATTGGAGAAATATGAATGGGAATACTTTACCATTAATGACCAAGCAGCCTTCTTCTACACCCACGGTTCCTTTAAATTTCCCATGTGATGAATCGTATTTGAGCAAATAAGCCATGTATTTCGGATCTGTGAAAGGATCATTTATTGCTACGACCTAAAATTAATAAAGCAAGTTATTATAACTTATAGAGCTTGAAAAAGTGAGAGGAGAAATTTTACACTTTGAAATTCCTCCTCACAGACGTTTGAAAATTATAAATAGCATTAGAAAAATAAACTTTTTTCAGGGTTTAGACGCTTCTAGGAAGTTCTGTTTATTTCTCCTGCCAAAGAAAAATTCGCACTAACTAAGCCTACTAGAAATGTTCTGTGCCTATGTAAAAATGAGGAATGGCAGTTGAAATATTAATTTTCTGCAGGTAAATTAAGTCAGTCAAACGAACTTGTATCCCCTTAGTATTATGTCTACAGCAATATCTGCTAGGGTATAATATGGTACTTCTCCAGTCCCGAAGAATTTTAATGCATACATTATTGGACGTAACGTTATTGATACTTATTGTACATTATGTTATTGATACTTATTGTTTCTTGTAGCTTATTTATCTTCATATTTTCTCTTAATTGTTGTTTATTGGGGGATTTACGGTGCTCAACTGCTGAGGTTATCAGCGCCCTTATTTTCTCTTAATATTTGATATTTTCCAGTTTTCATACAAAATATATATTTTTAATAGCGTAAATTTATTATGGATATAATATGGAGGAAAAACATCAAATCGGTCCTTAAATATAGTGATTATAACTAAAGACTGCACTTATAATTGTAATTAATAATTATTAATTACAAGTAACGAGCAAAACAGTAAAGTGCCCATCGCATGTAAGCAGCATAAACATGTAAATTCCTTTCATTATTTAAATTCCTTTCAAGGTATTAGTAATCAAACTAAGTTCTTATTTTTAGTATTTTTAATAGAGTTTAAAATTTTCTAGCAATTCTGATTCATAAAACTTTTTTACACAGAAATTATATATTAAGGATTTTTAGGAATGTAAGTAAGATTAATGAACATCCCCAATTTCCTACAAAGATCGGCTTAGACTTTTTTGTTATAATAATTGTCTTTTTCGGCTTGTAAATCTAAATAGTCCCTTGCTCGACCACTTCAATGAAACCAAGAGGCACAGCTCTGCTTAGCTTACTAGCCATTCTTAGCCAAGATTAACTAAGAATATTACTACCACAATGAAGTCAAGCTTTCTACTTTGGTATCGTAATGCTATTTGGAAAAATTTCTTGAATTCTTCTCCGCCCTCACATAGAAAAAACTAATATATAGTTCCTTCAAAATTATGCATATTTGTCTGTGCGATCTAAAGTATCCGCAATAATGAAACAAACTCTGTATTTGCGCAATATATATACATTATTATTTCAACGATATTATGAAGAAGAAGTTAATTATGGTCCATTTAAAATTTGAATTGAATGTGTATCTCACCAGACACACACTTAGAGATAGAAATGCAATTAAAATTTCAAAAAAGATCATATCTTTGAATCTCCTATTTTGAATCGGTGGAGAATCAAGAACACTTTTATACCGTCACTTCATGGTACTAACGTGAATATCTTAATTTCTTAGAGGGAAATGCGCTAGTTGCTTTGGCATTCATTAGTATACAGGAATATATATATATTTATATACTTTGAGAAATTAATATTAGGGATTGAAATATGTGCACTTACTTCAAATCTCTTCTCTATTGCATTTCTAAGAACCAATCTTCCAATTCTTCCAAAACCATTTATTCCAATTTTAGGTCCACTGCTACTGTAATTACAAATGCCTTTTAAAATTTTAATCATTTAGGAAAAAAATATATATCCTACAGTCATATCATATCCTGTAGCATTTTAAAATATTTTAATTTAGTTGCCAATATTGTTCCTATTCAAAGAAATTGTCAAATGAAACTTAAAAGTATTCATTATATATTTATACAAATATTTCAAAAATCAAATAACATCGCCTTTTTAGAAAGGCACCAGAAAAGACTGATCCAGGAAACTTGTGCAATTTTATATATAAAATTTGTAATGAATTACAAATTCAGCAAAGAGCATTTGCAACAGAAAAAATAAAAAGTGTGGGTACAAACTGATGATCAATGTACTAAATTACTCAAAGATCAGGACATTTATCTAAATCTCAATCGTAATTTAAAGAGAAATATTCAAGTTATCAATGGGATGATATATCTTCAACTTATAGTCATTAGCTATTTTTGTTAGCGTAAACATTCCACCTTTCGACAGAAAGCTTACTGTGTCTTCGTCTTTTTGCTGGCTTTCTTTTCAGAGATAGAGTCTGTTCAGGAAGAACTGCGTTCAGTTTGGACATGTGATTTTGAATATTCGACTGGCTGAGTTCTGCTAATATTCATGGTTAAAGTTTATTGGGAATCAGTAATAAATTTTTGGATCTTCGGCGTGTCAGGGATTGAAACAATTTTCTTATTCATAAAAAAAAAAGCTTTTTCAATTATTAAGTATTAGCCTCCCTTTCAACAAATTATGGTCTAGGAGGGAGTAGTTTGCCATCCCAATGTAAACATCCATCTATTTATCGACATAAGTCTGCCCTGAGCTTTTGAATAAAAGCGTTAGAAAATAATTGGAATTTGAAATTTTGGTCCCCCCCCTAAACCTCCCTCCCTCCACCTGATTTCAGTTATTATTGATCTTATCCAATGATTTGCAAAAAGAAAGTCAAATTTGGTTTTATTTAAAAATTGCGGATGNGTGTTCACTGTCACTGTCTGTATTCAGATACATACAATACAATACAGACAGTGACAGTGAACACATGTATTCGGCCACGAGGATGGACAATGTCCGAAAGTGCTCGCCAAAAGAAGATGATAATAGAAGGTATGATAGTTCTATATTCATTGGTAGTGACAATAACCCTTCAGATTATTTACCTCTTTATATGAGATAATTTATAGTTACATATTCGTATGGTACTATCTTCTCCAATCTAGGATCGATGTGAAGATCCATTGAATTTTTAAGAGTCGCGTCAAAGTACCAACGTGAATAGCATGTTTTCCCTAGGAAAAATCTGCCAAAAAGATAAGTTCACAGAAAGTATATCTCTTTTGCACTTCTACTGAAAAATAAGAGAACAAGAAGTTGAAAACTTGAGTTTGAACTTGAATTCTACTAGTTGATTTGTAGAAACGTAGACAAGCAATCGTATTTAAGTCGTAAAAACGGCTGCCGAATATTCTTGTAATAACCTCTACTCCATACCTTTTTATTGTACACATGATCAACTTCCCCAGACCCAGCAAAAAAGGGTTTAAAGGGCGGGAGGTTGTATCGAAGAGGATAAGTAGATCAGCTACTTGTTGGCGGACTTCTTGCATACATATCGATAGATTAATCCAAATATATTATACTGGTGTGTCTAAGTGCAAAATCATATTTATCAAGTTGAAGTTTTGGGAGAGAACATGGGATTTTCTAGTGATTCTCTTCACTAATTTGTCTTATTTTGCTTTGTCTTAATATTTCAGGGAGCATACTACTGAAATAATTTAAAGCCAGTGAACTAATTCTACTTCATCCCTCATAATATCATGGCAAATATATTATGTACTTCTATGATAAAATAAATTAGTTTCGCTTTCGTGCTTGCTAAACTTCGGTAGATCAAGGAGATCCGAATAGTTTTATATTTCTCAGACCTTGTTCATAGATAGATATATTTTTCTCTTATTCAGTATTATAAAAATATTTAATAATTCAATAATTATGAAATTGTCTAGGCTAAATTCCAAAATTCACTAATACTAATATATACATATTAATAATAAGCCACTGATAAATAAGTAATTACCTACCCACTCATCCATCTCTTACACTTATTTCTTGCTCCGTTTGATAACGATAGCCGAAGTGAAAATAAGTTCCCTAGCGAAAGCACTAAAACAAATAAAAAATCTAGTGAGAAACTACTCATGATCTCTACTTTTGAAAATATATATTTGACTTACTGTTATCTATCTCGCTCTCTAGTGATTTAGCTTTAAATTCCACACATCAACAGAAATGATAAAACTTAGTACTTCGATAATAATCAATTCTGGACTTTAAAAATGGTATACAACTCTAATCTGTTCTATAAAAAGGTAGGTAACAAATAAAACATCACGTGTTTAAATAAATATATCTATCTGTTTGAATATATTTTAAACATGTATAATGAAACAATGTGTTTCAGGAAATTTCTTGTACCAGATTTACCCACAGAAAATTAAAAGTTTAAATAAAAGGTAGACTCCAAACAGTTTTTGGACTAGTTCATTAGTGGTTTCTCAATATTATAAGATTCCTTATTAAAATAAATTTACAGAAATCTGAGTATTATGGTTATTTCACTTTAAAAAAAAAAAGTTTGCTAGAAACGTATATAGTTTTTTAAAGTAATTTAAAGGCTTCCCAGGAGTAGTAAATAATTAAGCTTGATTGGAAATTAGTTCGAGGTAAATTGGGGGTCACTTACTTACTGACCATGCTCTCGGAAAGATTATTGTAGATTAATTAAAAGTTCATTGGTACAAATCAAAATTCGTTTGAAAGAAACAAAATTCATCTTCTTACAATAATATAACTTTTTAAAACTTCCTCAAATGATTAAAAATATTATATCAACCACTTTTATATTTTTCACTCAGTAATACGGTTAATACACAGCCCGAAGAGGCATTAACTTTAAATACAAAGATATCACGGATGGAGCTTAAGGAAGATTATCAAGTAAAGTTTTCAGGGGAAACAAAATCTGGATACTGCCCAAAGTTTAAACGTATGACCGCTAAAGAAATTCCTTATTTTTGAGCCTTAACTCATCCCATTAAAGTGGTTCATATAAAATTAATGTCATAAAACTTCGGTCAGCAATTTCTTGAGTAGAAACACAGTACAGTAGGGGAAAAGTAATTTTAGCGAATTCCAAAAGACTATCTATAATTGAGGGTTTGAGGCTATCTATTGAGGTTCTCTGTGTGTGTGTGCACGCGTGCGTGTGCGCGAGTGAGTGAAATTGAACAAACAGGAGTGGGGGTTTATCTGAACCGTATGTAATTCTAAGTCCTACTAATTTTAGAATAAATGTAACTTATATACTCATTACACGAATGCGTATATAGTCAGTTTAATTGCACGAATGAGTAAATAGTTACATTTCTGTAACTATCGATACGAGAATTTTTAGAATCTAAACTTCTGGGTTAGGTAAACTAGTTAAGTAAATTGCCCATGTTTCAATACGAGTAAAGCTAATCTATATTATAAAGACATTTTTGTATCTAATAAAAAAAAGCAATATATTTCTTATTAGATGAAAAAAAAAGGTCTCTATCATATAGATTAGATTTACTCTGTTTATAAATATGAGCAATCAGTGGCCTAAACAATAATCGATTAGGAGCATGATTTTGGAGAAATTGAAAATTGTTTGGAAATTTGGAATTTCCCTATTTGAAACCTCGTGGCTGGGTAACTAATCCTACTAATAGTATAAGTTTATTGAATATAATTTATAAAACATTTGAAGTAAATTGAATAACATAAGCCATTTTTGGATAAAATTCACTTCCCTATAGGAAACGGGGATGAATTTTTTCTAATTAATAAGGTTAATTCAGTCCCTAAAATAAATTTACCAAACTGTTATTTTATTCAAGATATGAATGACACAAACATGAACTAAGCACTGTAACTAGTTCAATTCGTTAGGAGTTTGAAAAATTTAGAAATAATAAAAAATGCAAAACATTAAAGAGTTGCAATAAGGGGAATGGGTCGTATGATTTGTTAGGGTAGTATGACAAATGAATTGTGGATAGTATTGAGTTAAATATTTCTGTTGGATCCACTTACTCTCACTCATTTTATTAATAAATATGAACTATCATACCTTCTATTATCCGTCTTCATTGGTTTCTGTAAGCCATCTTCTGTTGGCGAGCGCTTTCGGACATTGTCCATCTTCATGGCCGAATACATGTGTTCCCTGTCACTGTCTGCATTCAACAGTTTGAATACAGAGTTGAATACAGACAGTGACCGGGAACACATGTATTCGGCCACGAAGATGGACTATGTCTGAAAGCGCTCGCCGACAGAAGATGGTTTTCAGAAACCAATGAAGACGGATAATAGAAGGTATGATAGTTCTATATTCATTGGTAGTGACAATAACCCTTCAGATTATTTACCTCTTTATATGAGATTACTTGGATTAATTATCTGAGTGAAAAAGTCAAAACATGTGACATATCAACATTTACAATAGCTCATCATAACCCCTTCAGATCTATCATAAAACACAACTCTATATTTCATCAACACTAACTCTCACACAAATAACTTTTTGTCTCGCTACACTTTACGGCACTCGAATTTCTTAAGAAATGGTGATACTCATTTAAGATACTTCTATTAGTAAGTTATTATTGTTAAAAAATACAAATTCCATTTGATAAAATGTATTAAAGCTCTTGCATGCCGACGGCGTTATGAAAATATCCAAATGTCAGTACATGAAGTTTTATCTTTCGCCGGTTAAATAATTAGTTGAAATAATGTTAAGTTTTTGTCGACTGTCCACTCAAAAAGCTCAGTTATAAAATTGAAGCTAAAGATTGTATTTTAACTGCAATTCAGACATTTATATAGAATATTATAGAAATATATATACACATATACATATAAAATGCTCCGTAGGAAAAGTTCTATTAAAAAAATATAAATAAATAATAAACAAAATAATATAGCAAACAAAACATTTCAGTTTACACAAAATAAGGATGTTTCTAACCTTTCTTTTAAATAATAGCCAGTAGCATTTAAAGTATGTTCTAATGGTCCAGCTGCGACCTAATCATGGAAATATGAACTGAGGGACAGGACGTCCTCTCTCATCTTCATGATAGCCCTGAAGGTGGCTTACAATGTAAGCCGAAACGTTGGCAGATAATCCTTTATTAAAAAAATACATTTTTTTTAATTTGTGTTTTTTTGGATCTACCTCGACCGAACCCCAACTAAAATCATCTTAGTCATCTATTATTCTCTCAAGTCTCAGCAATGGCGGCAGTTTTTATCTCAAGCAATTGCTGCTATCCTGCCTTATCACAGGTCTTACAAGCTCCCTCCATGTATGATATTCGGGATTTGAATCCGCCTTCATTTCATTTCACTTAACTTTTGGAAAGATCTGCCAGATGGAAATCGGCATTGGGAGAAGGCCTGTTGCTCAACTGGATTTACCTGCATAGCAACCACCACGCCCTTCCTTCTAGATTCCTTCATCTAGGGCGTACACAAAAAAACGCGAATTATCATGGAAAACACTTGGCTATACTCCCTATCTATATATACTATATACGTCTTCCGGAGCAAATCCCAGGCGAGCTTTGGTGTGTTCTGTGCTTTACATAGCTCTGGTACTGATCATCTGGGGTATAAATTCAATTAAGATCGTCTCACTTTAACAGTCACTGCACTACTGCAGTATCCCGAGTAGCTGTTCCGCAACACACACACATAATATATATATATGTGTGTGTGTGTGTGTGTGTGTTATTTTCTGCTTAGTTCAATGCCACACGAAGTGGATTNATATATATATATAGAAGATGAAACACTCGAGATTGCGATATATATTTATGTAAATTATTATATACATAGTAAACAAGAACAGGTGGAAGAAAAATCGCAGTGAAAGAAAAGATTACAGTTAGTTAAATTTTCGGGGATTTCTCGTCCTTCGTCAGTGGGGAGTGAAGGGAGACTAAGGGCGAGAGATCCCCGAAAATTTTACTCTTTATGAATTTTTCTTTTTGTGGGTCCACTGCACTCTTTATCACACCTATTCGTGTTTACTATATATATATGCGCACGAGTATGTGTGTGTGTAAACACACAAATGTTCATAAATAATAGTTTCCAGCAGTTTGGATCGGAGACAATGTTGAAAACAATTTTTTTAATTTTTCATGCGATCATTCATCCTTTTTCCTTCTGAATTTACTTAAATTGTCAGTAAGTTTAGTATTTTTTCAGGCTAAAATTTGCTTTTAGTCAAAATAATTTCAATTGTTAAGGAAATGGAAAAGGGGGAAGAAGAGGTGGCGGTATCTGCAGAAAAGAAAGTATATTTCTTACACAAAGATGCCAGTCCTCCAGTATTAGATGCAACAACTCAGCTGGATGATGAGCAGGACGTTTCAACTCAAGCGCTAGCGTCAGAGGAACTTGTCAAACGCGGATTGAAAGTAAGTGGTTAGGACTGTCCAATATTTTTTTGGGGGGTAACATTTGGGCCATAACTGTGTGAAGGACTTATTTTCAGTAAATACAACAATATTTGTATTGTTTTTTTGTTTTTTTTACCAAGAAATATTATTGGGTTGAGTTTCATTGTATCAACATGAATTACAATGCATTGCCGCCTTGCATTTTGTGCTAATAATAAAATATACTATTACTTTCATTTGAGTTGATATATTGAAGGTAAGCCTCTATTCCTACTTATCCTGTTTTGCTCGATAACGAACTTAGTTTTGCATTTAATTGCCGCCAAACTAGTTGTTAAAATTAAAAATATTATTGTGGATAGCTTGACATTTCACATACTTAATACATCACAGTTTTAATATAATTTTTTTGGGATCTAGTTGGTATGATGAGAGAAAATATATTATTTTCTAAAATATGTAACATGAGGACAAGTTCAAGAGCTATTGGAATACGATAAGAAGAAATCACAAGAAAAATAAAAATTGATCAAAAGGTATAAGGCTACGACCTTAATTACAAATTGTTTAATCGCTGTGAGGGTGTTTGCTGAAAGTACATGTGAAACAAACAATATTGTAGACTGTAGTAGGACAAACTGGTATAAATAAATGGTAGAATAAGTAAGAATAAGAAATCGAAAATCCACTTACAACAATTTTTGACATTCCTTGTGTTGGCAGTTTCTTCAGTGTTCAAAAACAGTGTTCAGAGCTCTTCCCACCAAAGAGAACGGATCTCGTTTGGTTCGAGTTTTTTGTTTCACCGTTATGTGGAAATCTGCAAATACTGTAATTTCTTGTACCGCTGTAAACCAATAATTTTAAGAAGCGAAATATGATAAATGATGTCGGGCAAATTTTGATAGTTTAAAACACTATAGAAAACATTAAAAATTAAAATGAGATAGTGGCAATTGTGAGGGGACAATGGCATAGGTACTTACTGTGTGGAGGCATTAGCTTGAAAGTGGGGAGAGAGGCTACTTTAAGTAGGGGGGTTTAAAAAAGGGGCAGTTCATTGCCGCGCGCACTAGCAAACTAATGCTGATAAGCATAGATAGTGCGTTTCAATTGATATCCGAGCTGTAAGTTCAAGAGACATGAGGTTTCGTAAATAATTGCTTCAATAAGTGATTTAGCAACAATATGAAAATATTGAATACAACAAAAGAAAATTAAATGTATAAATACTTAAGAGTAGTTCATGTAATACAAAAACCAGGCTTATTTATATGTAATATATTTTTATTATATCATTGTTAGTTTTTGTGAATAATTTTTTTTTCTAAATTTCCAGCCTGAAGAATTTAATATATGCAGTTTGCTGGCTTATGTCTTGCCAGCATCAGTGATGGCCCTATTCTTGTTGTACCTCTGTTTCAGATGAGAGGAACGTAAAAAGTTGTCTACTGTCTTAGTAGGAGGAAAATGTTTTACATTCATTGATCATCACCCATGTGTTTTTGTACATTATAATTATTTCGTACACTTTTAAGGAACACATAACATAATAATAAATAATATTTAGGCACCAAGTGTTTGTAATTAGACAATGTAATCCAAGTCACAGTACTTCAACGGAAAATAAGATCCTCGTTACTGCGAAAGCGCCACTGTTGTTCTTTCACGAACATAGCTGTTAACAGGGTTTTACATTTAAGTTTACAAGTCTTGAGACCTAAAAAATGTATTGAGAAAATGCCAAAGTACTTTGTTGACTTTACAAAAACATTTGATCTAATTAGTAAGACAAATTTCAGAGGTTCTAAGAGAAACTTTAATACCCATAACGAAAGAGATTATATTGATCTTGGTGGTGGCCAAGGAAATCGCAGGTACAGACAGACTGTTTGAAACGAGGTCATCTAAAAGACCAAAAATGCTGTAAATTAGTTCCATCTTTCTTCCCATTCTAACAATTTTTGGAATCATGTAAGTAAACAAAAAAGCAGATTGAACACCAGAAAGAGCTAGCTTTTAGAGTGGTTAACAACCACATAAACAGGATTCATATTTATTTGCCCAAGACAGCTGAGAACAAATTTTGACGAAGTAAGAACTTATTATGCCAACAATTCTATTTTTTTTTTCAACCTCTTATTATATTTTTTGCTTATGTTCTCCCCTGATGGGCCCTTCTCTCTGCCACAATTACTCTCTAAAAATACAGCTCTTTTTTTCACTAAGGCTTCTCAAAAAATGTGGTATAATCCCACAGCCACCACAGACCATTGAAGGAAAACTAATATGAATCGTAGGGGAATTAAAAGTGCATGATATACTCAATGAAAACTAGATTTAAACTTTTTTTGCTTGCTATACTTCAGCTTAAGAGAACATAGCCACGAGCTTTTGCCTTTTTACCATCAGCAACAGACCATAGGAGTCACTTATTAGTGAGATCAATGTGTCTGCGCAATACATACCTCGCTAATAAGCCACATTCCTCACGATTAGACCAAAATTCTGTAGTATTTCAAGACTCATTACCTGAGTGAGTTCACTTAGTGAAATTTCCATGAAGAACCTGCTTTTAAATTAAATGAAACATTTACCTAATGTTATATTAACTTAAACATAAACTTATTTAAAGAAAAAAAAAATTACAGCTATAGTTTGGTATTTATTCTGTAATGGTGAAAAAACAAGTCCAATCCAATCCAATCCAACAGAATCAGGTCTCAAACAAATTTAATTTTATGAACAATATTCAGGTATTTTTCTTCCTAACATCTCCAGTCATGGTTATATGAAGTCCTTCTGTTGCTTCCTGTAATATTTAAGAAATCGAATAATTAATATATTACACTAATACACTTTAAAATAAGAATGGAAGGATGCACTAGTTAAGGGAATACTTAAGTAATGTAGTAATTGAGGTTTTAATAGTTAATTTATGAAAAATCATTTTCCAATCTTACCTCCTAACAATAAAGTATGTTTGTCAGTGTGCGTGTGCGCATGCGCGTGTGTGTCTGCGCGTTCGTGTGTGTGTGTGTGTGTGCGTATTTGATCGTGCATGTATCCATATGAAGTGATGGAATGTCCCAATTGCCGATAAATAAATAAATAAAAAACATTTAAAAAAAAGAAGAAAAAAAAAGGATAAGCTAAATTTATAATAAACAATATCGGAGCAGTTTAGGTTAAAAACTTTTACTTATTACTTAATTAAGCTCGTTCATTGAAACTCAAGAGTTTTTTTTTGGTTTTTTTCGGGGGGGG
>KZ806918.1:386744-402882 GCA_000696205.2 Oncopeltus fasciatus | reverse complement strand
ATATATATATATTAAAAAATGGATACAAATAAAAATGTGCAATTTAATGCCAGTAACTCTTATTACTTTCTTTCTAAAAACCTAGACTAATTGCTGGTCCTCACTGATTTATCACATCTTGGCTGCCCTTATCTCATCTCCCTCCCACCTTCTACCTTGCTCCGGGCTACTTTTCTACATTAGCTGCTCCTCACACCCCCTGTTTAAATTTAGTTGTACCATGTTGTACCTATTGATTGTGTATCCTGTCTATAATTAAGAGAATTACCATGTCCCAGAGCATATGTACCACTTCCTAAAACATTTTATGTTTGTTGTCCATCTCCCTTTCAAGTATCTCTATATTATATACTTGGAGATCAATTGTGGGTACATGTTCACTCGCATGTTCATTTAAGACAGTAATTTTTCTTCCCTTCCTAACACCAATCAAATGTGCCTAACTCTTTTATCCAAATATTGGCTCGTCCCACAATAATATACCCCGCAACAGTCCATGCAGTTTACCTTTTAAACAACTCCAATTGTCTGTTCTTTTGTTATGGGATTTTTTATCTTGGAGTAAAGAGGTTTTTTAGTGAGTGAATATTCTTGTTGGCGACTTTAGTCTTGGGACATTCCCCCAATTTTAATTTTCTTGGTTACCCCACATATAAATGGTAGACAACAGAATTTCTTAAGAGCATGTAGTTCCACTCCCATAGGCTGGTTTATTGTTTATCAACTCATTGATAATTTTTTTTAGTATATTCATTCTTCGATAAGATATATATCCTTATTTTTATTTTCTGTGATTGATCCTTAGTAGATAAGGTAAAAATTCTTCTAATTAATCCAACATAAACATTTACTTTTTGTATGAGGAAATGGTAGAACTGGAAATAAAAGCCTGTTCGATGCCATAGGTCAGTGAAAGTCAATTTTTTGTCACTTTCTTTTTCTAAGGTGAATTCTATTTCACATTTCTCCTCATTGATAACTTTAATACAATATCTTCACTATTACCTTCAGAGGCCTCTGTGAATATATCGTTGACATAATAAAGGGATTTCAAATGATATAGATGACTACACATTTAAATATTTCAGCACTAATAGGGTCACCCATTTGGAAACCTGTTAAAATTTTGTAAAATTTACCACTGAATGAAAAATACCCAGCCAAACATAATAATTCTAAAATTTCCCTTAAGAAATATTCACACAGGAGTCTTTAATATTACCCCATTTTTCTTTTACAAAATCGATGAGTCTTTTTTCTAATTGAAGTGAACAAAGATTTAGCATACAAGGATACTAAAATGTACTCCTGAGGTACATTTTTGCCTTATTATTTCACTCTTAAATGTAAAAGAATAATTTTTAGATCATAGATTTTCTTTTCTCAAGGGGTTTAATATTTTTGTAATATATTTGGCCATCTCTTAACTAGGAAACTATAGACATAAAAAAACTGGTCTCAGAGATATACCCTCTTAATGAATTTCTGGCAACCCGTATATTTTTGGGGTAAGCCCATTATAGTTTTTCAATGTTATCCCCCTAGTTTTGGAAATGGCCTCTAGATTTTTATTAGAATAATTAGAAAATTTTATTTGAACAGAAAAATATAATCAATATTTTTTAAATTCTGATTTTAGTTGTGGTACTAAATTAATCCCACATTAATTTCATACAAGAAATGCAAGGGAATAGAATAAAAAAATCTTACTAACTCGAACCTGGGTCTCCTGCTAGCAGGAGGCAACCTTGCATTCCTTGTATATAATCAATATTATACAGAGTTCGTCGATATGTGGCTGCAGAAATGTTTATAGTGAAGGTGTAAAAAATATTTAAATTTTATTAGCATTTATGTATAATNTGTCACATCTTACTCCCAAATATGAATGAATTTGGCTTTTTCATTATTTACCAAGTTACTTACAGATTATGCAGGTTTTAGAGTGTGTGTTATCTTGTTTCCCAACATATTTAACTAGCTGGTCATCTTTGGAATCTGATTGGTTTCTTGATTCTAGCATCTTATACCCTCTATTTTTAGTGCCTTTGCTTAAATCGAAAATGGCATGGTAGGATTCATCAAGGCATTGGCACTTTTTAGACAGAAATGTTAAAAGTGTAGCATTCATTGTTGTCACTTCAAGGCTTCAAAATAGGAAAAGAAGTTTTAATATAAATGCAGTATAATAACTAACAAATTAGAATTCACAAACTTTAACTCCTTTATCACTTTACGTTTGACTCTTTGCATTATTGGATTGGCCATCACATCTTTGTCAACATGTATTTTGAGATTTTATTTATTTTTTATTAATTTCTATTCTTACCTAATACAGAACTGAAATGTAACCGTAAAATGAAATCAAACTATTATTAGATGCAACAATCTAATTATAATTCTTTTGAGCACATACTTGTTTTAATAAAGTTTATCTCAATTAAAAATATATTTACTTTCTATTTTCATTATGAAAAAGTTGTGCCAGAACTTGGTGAGCTATGCAGATTTCTATACAAAGCAATTTAACTAACTATTATATTTATTTTGTTGTTATAAAATACATATTTGATGGGTCATTCTTCTGATATTGAGAATCAATCTGCCTGTAACTTTTTTAGGCTGCTAAGTGTTACAATATAAACAAACACAACCCTGTAGAGAAATGTCTTCACTTTAATTTAAAGACAGTTGTACTATATATTTAGTACAATCCTTATATAACAAAATTCAAATTAAATAATATTACTATATATCGTCCTCTGTCAAACTGAAACTGAGGAACAGTGAATGTAAATAAAGAAATAAAATGTGAATTGGAATTTTATTTCCATTTTGCCATTTTACTTCCATAATACATATTTTATTTTATTTTGTTACTTTAAAAATCAGTAAAACATCATATAATTCAGAACTCTCACTCAGAAAGTTTTACTTCTTTTAGAGTAGTCACATCACTCTTAAGTGTCAATATATTTAAATACATATATATCTTATGAAGTAAATTTGAAGTTTTCATACTGAATGATCTTCCTCTATCACCATTTGTATTTTAATATAATAATTCATTCATTTATCCGAATATGTTCTTCATTAAAGTTGCAGTACATAAAATAAATAAAATTAACATATTTAGCATATTAATGTTTGGAACAAGATTTAACAATTTATCCCACAATCAAAATTACTTGGTTATTGTTAATTTACTGATTATTTAAATCACAATATATAATATTATACTCATCTGTACTCATTTTAAACTATAGAATAAAATATCTGATTTTTTTTTATAAACTATTGGATGAGTTTGTTAATGGCTTGAGGTTGAATTTTGGTTTAGAGGATGACCAAAACTTAAAATCCTTGTTATTATTAGCACAAAAAAAAAATAGAGCATAAATAGCTGTAAAATATAGTTTTATAATAATATATTCTAGAAATTTAAACCCTAGTGGATACTAATACCTCTTATGCTCATTATTTCTATTAGTACTATTTTTGGTTTCTAATTGGTTGTATTGGAGAAAATACCAAAAACAACCTCAGCAATATTAACAACTGCTATTTGCTACATTTCGAATTTACTAAAAAGACCAATTCATTTGTTGTTAAAATCTATTTACGTACTAAGTATTCATTAATGTTTTAGGAATGCATGAATTTTTTTTTTTTTGCACAATATACCTATACTTACAAAATGCCTTATTGAAATGCTTTATTTCAAGAATTATACCTAAAATTTTATTTAGAATTATACGTGTTATCCTTCAACACTATATATGTAATAAAGAATTTCTCACAATTGAAAGTTCCAATCTTCACTCATTTCCTTTATTTTTGGCAGCTGAGCACTTTCAAAATCTATGATCTCATCAACAGAGCTCAGGAATCTATTAAAATTACTCTATAAATGATATAACAAAGTAATTAATTTTTATATCTATGCAGACCATTTCATAATTATAATTTTAGTAAATATCAAATTACATTGATTTTAATACTTTGTTATTTTATTTTATCTATTTATCTTTTGCTCTCTCTCTCTCTCCCTCTCTCTCTCTCCCTCCCTCCCTCCCTCCCTCTCCCATCCTCCCTCTCCTTCCCTCCCTCCCTCTCTCTCTCTATATATATTGAATAACATTGTGTTATATCTTAATATTATTAATATTAGTTATTTTAATATTGAAATTTTTGTATTTCTTAACTTTATATAGTTATGAAATGGTCAATATATTTAAAAAAATAAGGCTTTGTTATACCAAATATTAAGTCATTTTAATATATTGTTTATAATTGATGGGTTTCTGTCTTAACATAATAATTAATGTCATTTCTTCTTAGTATAAACGTTTGTGAATAACTGGTTTATAAACATTTAACTATATGTGGGAAACAAGTTATTTTTCTATAACCAGTTATATGTAGTAGTATGAACTGATTAAATATTAGTAAAGCATTTTATTTTATTTATCTTTTCTGGTTATTCAGTAATATTTGGTTACCCCAAATAACTAGCTATTTATTTAATCTGAAAGAAACTGATTTATATTAAATTATCTCTAAATAACCAGTTGGGATTATTTAATTTGATGTCAATTACCATGCCAGCTATTTTTCTATGTTATAGAATCTCCCATACTGAACAGGCCTAGGTCATCATCATTTTGCCACTAAATTATAGAGAAAATCTACATAATTTTTCTAAGGCTAAAATTGTGGAGCTAAGATAAATTGAAAAAAAAAAAAATTCTAGAAATATTTCACAGGAACATGATGAAGGACTTTAAATAGGACTGCTTGGGAAATCCTCGGCAAGGATTCTCTAATATTTCAAATGTCACATCTTACTCCCAAATATGAATGAATTTGGCTTTTTCATTATTTACCAAGTTACTTACAGATTATGCAGGTTTTAGAGTGTGTGTTATCTTGTTTCCCAACATATTTAACTAGCTGGTCATCTTTGGAATCTGATTGGTTTCTTGATTCTAGCATCTTATACCCTCTATTTTTAGTGCCTTTGCTTAAATCGAAAATGGCATGGTAGGATTCATCAAGGCATTGGCACTTTTTAGACAGAAATGTTAAAAGTGTAGCATTCATTGTTGTCACTTCAAGGCTTCAAAATAGGAAAAGAAGTTTTAATATAAATGCAGTATAATAACTAACAAATTAGAATTCACAAACTTTAACTCCTTTATCACTTTACGTTTGACTCTTTGCATTATTGGATTGGCCATCACATCTTTGTCAACATGTATTTTGAGATTTTATTTATTTTTTATTAATTTCTATTCTTACCTAATACAGAACTGAAATGTAACCGTAAAATGAAATCAAACTATTATTAGATGCAACAATCTAATTATAATTCTTTTGAGCACATACTTGTTTTAATAAAGTTTATCTCAATTAAAAATATATTTACTTTCTATTTTCATTATGAAAAAGTTGTGCCAGAACTTGGTGAGCTATGCAGATTTCTATACAAAGCAATTTAACTAACTATTATATTTATTTTGTTGTTATAAAATACATATAATTCGTAGTTAGTTAAAACTTGCAATCCAGAAAGTTTAATAGTGGAGAAGAGTAAGCTCTCTGGGGCTAAAAATAAAAAATATTTTAGAAGATTATTTTAAAAAACTTAGGAACTTTTTTTTAAAGCTTTTTTATTATTTTTTAAATTAATACTTTGGTTTTATAATTTTCATTGTATCAATTGGCTGCATTAATTTTCATTTCAGTTCCTTAAACTCTGCTTGGCAAATGACCTCGGTGTCAGAATTAATAATATAAAATAATAAACTTGCTTATCAAATTTACATTGTTTCTAATTTTCTGACAGTTATTATTAACTTAGTTGCTTATGTTTCTAGGCATAATGAGTTCTTATGGCTTACTAGAACATTTTGAGGATGTTCAGAACAAGGAAAAACACAAAGATCATGAGCCTTTCTCTGGGAATGTCAACTATAAAGGTTTGTTCCGAGACAAGAAATTAAACAAACTTTGGGAAAAGGCTGAGAGCTCAGGATTTTCAGGTGAGTGAGTTGAAATAAAATTAAGTTTTCTTCTTATATTTTTGTGTACTTTTATTATTAAGTAAAACAATTTTTCCTTAATTTGGTAATCTGATTTATATTTTTCCTCAATAATCAGCCATTAAAAGTAATATAATTGAATGTGGATCAAGTTTTCTTGTAAATTTTTTATTTTTAATAACTGAAGAATTTTTTTTTGGCATGTGAACCACCAGGGTCATATAATGCCTTTTGGTAAAAATATCAAGGCAACCATGGAAACCCGCAGAGGTGGGAGAGGAGCTCCCAAGAGAAAGGGGTCCTCTAAGAAATTGGGTCGATCTGACCAATAGGCAGAAAGCTATCAACTCCAGCCTATCCTGACTCCCAAACAGATCCCTGTTTAAAATAGACACCCCTTCGCTCGTCACTCGCCGAGGTTTCCCAACAATCAATCCCACAGGGGACCAAACTCCTCCTTTACCATGGGCAACCAACGGTTCGAGACTCTTTAATTACTCTTTAAATTTCAATATATATATATTTACCAGGCACAGGACTTTTCTCTTTGACCTACTGTCATGAAGAGGTGCAAAATTGAATCCTAATGCTATTTTGTTCACAAATGAAAGCTCATAAACTTTACAAAATATTTTTTCCTCTGAGAAAAGGAGTCATAGATTATTTGATCCAAATTTTTAAAATTTTTTTTGTGACTTGAAATAATACAATTTCTTTCCTTAAGTATAATTTTTTTTCTTGCGCATCGACTGCTGAGGTTTTTGATGCTAGTTGAGGGTATAATTTTTATAATTTTTTACTTATTATAAGATTTTTTCTTTACTGTTTATTTTACCACAATAAAAAGTTTAGAAATGATTATCAGATCTTTAAATAGTTTTTAAGTTTTCTCTAAAAGAATTTTACTATGAATTTCTTATTATTATTGTTTACTATGTACAATTTTTGTTTATTATTTCTAACTAAGCTGTTTTTTTAAATATTATTAATTAATATTATTGTTTAAAAAATAAACAAAATATTAATATATTTCCATTGCTTAATTAATATTATTGTTTAAATATTTAAACCAGCTTAAAATTAATAAGGTTCCTTTATTCATTTATTTTTTCTTCTTTAGTTGAAGAACTGCAAGTTTTAAAAGAAGAATTTGGACATCACCAAGAAAAAGTTGACCAGTATTATTCTATTCTGAATGATGTTGAACAAGGGGATCCAGAAAGAGCTAAAAGTAATATATTTTTTTTTCCTTCATTTTTTTAAAAATTTATTCTCCTTAGACTTTTAAATTAACTTCTACTTCAGGATATAAATCTGAATTATNGACAGTGTAAGCCGGCAGATAACACCCAGCATGTTGACGGAGAGATCTGAGTCCTCTGCTTCCATCGCTTCAAAGGAATTATTAGTTTTTAACTTACTTACATTATATATGATTATTTTTTTATTTTGGTAACATACAATATATGCGTACTAAACCAAACATACACACACACACATATATATAATAGGAGAGAAGTTTAAATACCAATTTTGGTTTCTTGATTTTTAAAATTTTGAATGGTAGAGTGTACATAAACACACATATTTATAAATATATGTTCAGACACACATAAAAATACAATTTTGAACAGACCCTATTTTAACTTCTAGGTAAAATCAATAAGATCTGTAAAAAAAAAAAAAAAAAAAATTTAGCTGCATTCATTATTCATAGTTAGATTTCTTAATCACTAATCTGGTAAAATTTTCTTTGTAATAAAGTCGTTCTATTTTTACTTTTTGAATCACATATTTATTCTTTCATGATAATTTAAAAAATAAAAAACAACAAAAAAAAAACCTATTCTCAAAAAATAGTGTGGTTTATTTTTATGTAGTATCATATGAAAAAAAAAAATGTATATATGTGTTTATTGAAATTTCCCATAAAGGTTATCAAAACTTTCATCCAACAGTGAGTTTCATTTACAAACTCATTGCTTATTGTCAATCTTTTGAGCTTAGATATTCCTCCTGCTTTGACTCTTAATTGTGTGACTCCCCTTTTAATTTTACTCTCCCATAAAACATCACAAAATATGAACCTTTTTTTTTGCTTTTACAATTGTTTAAGTCCCACTCTCCCTCCTTGGGATGGCGGTCAAAGAACTCTGACCACAATTTCAACTTTTGCAAAATTACCAAATTTTTTACCTTGAAGAAAATGGGTCATGAATAGAAACAAGTAGTAATCGGATGGTGCGAGGTTTGGACTATATGGTGGATTAGGCAGGAGTTCGAAACCCATGAAGTTCTTTAAACTTATGTTTAATTAATTAATAATAAAGTTCTTTGACAGGAAGTGTGAGGACAAGCATTGAAATAAAACTCCTTTTTAGTTGTTCAAAGCAGAATAATGCTGAGACAATTTTGCGTACAATTTTCCAGTTTTTCGCAGTAGAGTTCAGAATTCTTAGAGCATCCATCAGGAACAAATTCGTGTTAAATAGCTCAAAAATTAAAAAAAACAAAGCGTGGGTTTTTTAAAAATTGTCTCCTGTCAAGCAACCAGAAAAGTAGTTTGATCGTGATCTTTCTATTGCTTAAGGGTATTCAGGTTTCGTCAGTAAAATTTTCATCACAGATGATAATCTTCTGATAAATAACAAAACAAACACAATGACAAATTTAAAATTATGAACAAGTAAAATTAAAGGAAAGGAAAATGGACAAAATTAAATAGTGAAAACTTAAATAAAATAAAAATCTGGTTTGATGTGATAGATAGATGCTTTTGGGACAAGCCCAACTGAATCAACATACATTGAATCTGAACATCTTCACCCTGATCTAAGGTGAGAATTAGTTACTCTCAATTATGTTACTAGTATTTGAGCTAAAAGAAAAAAATTTTCTTTTCCCCACCTTGATAAACAGGAAAATATACAGAAAATGAGGGTAAAATAATGCCGCTCCTAAACTTAATTCACCTCCGGAAATATATCAAAACTGTTTAAAAAAAAAACTGGATTTCTATAATAATTTGAAATTAATATTTACGAATGGCTCAAAACAAAAATGGTGTTGGATGTGGTGTACTACTTCCAGTAAATTACCACTGCCTTCTTATACCAATGTCTACCGTGCAGAATTAATGGCCATTATAGAAGCTCGAAAAGAATGCTGCATTCACCAAACTGATGATCTCATATGCAGTGAATTGTACAGCTCTCTTCAAGTAATTTGTAACAAGTTCATGAGGCCCACTGCTGCTCAAAATCCAAAATCTGATTGAAGAACTCGATACACAAGAAAGATATATAAAACTTCTATGGAATCCCAGCCATGTTGGGATTAGTGGAAATGAAAAGAAGTGGACATCCTTGCAAAGGAAGCTACAGCCGCCCTTACCTGCTGGTACATACACTTGTCTCTCAGACGAAAAATGCTGCATAAAAGAAATAATTTGGGATCAATGGTAACAAAGAAGGGACAAAATTTCAACACGATGGCAATCCATATCACCCTAAGTCCTAACTTTGGTCTTATATGAAAATTTATCAAGAAGAAATACAGTTGTCATCACGGTCAGCAAATAGGACATACAGCTCTAACACACTGTTACCATCTTGTCGATAGGCAACAACCCACATGTGGCCCGTGTGAAGATCTCATAGCAGACCACATTATATGCGATTGTCCACCAACTACAAACAAGAAATCATATGTTTAGTATAAATGGGGAACCAAAGAAAATACTGCAAGAAAATAAATATTTCAATATCATAATTGAATATATGAAATACAGCTAAGTGTATCAAAATGTATGAAATATAAATCTTACTTCTCTGTGATAAATTTATTGATAGTTTTAAACATAACTGATATTTTACTATTAAATAAACTAACTATTTTAATTTTATTGAATTTTATATTTACTATTAGATTATTATTATTTGTTTAGTTGAAAAAATGAAGGATAACAAGTATTATAATGAAAGTCAATGACCTCTAGCAGTCAATAAGTACTCTTAAGGTAAAAAATCAACAAAAAACTGTAATTAAAAATTATAATTGAAACCTATGGCTACTAAAGGTTTCAAAGCCTTCAGACTATAATATAAATACTAAAAAAAAGTTACAGGGAAGAAAGATACATTTTTATTCTTTATATATTAGTATTGACTAATTTTTTTTTCCTCTAGACTCAGTGGACAATAAGATGGAATATATGAATGAAATAGATCATGCCGAAGAATCAGATCCTATTACTAAGAATTACTTGTCTAAAGTTAATAAACTAAGGTAAAAAGATTTCTATTTGATTTTCTTAATTTAGCAGTAGCATATAGATAAAAAAATATGAGTAATTTTAATTGGTCTCTTTTTTTTTAATTAAAAATTACCTGTTGTTAAAGAGTCTGTTGTGTATGAGCAGAATAAACTAAGCAGATTTACCATTTTTCATGAAAGATGTTCATAAATATGATTAATGGGGCCCCTTTTCATGCTGCGGGGAGAATGTAAGGAACAGTAATGTCTCAGAAATTAGGGGTGAGGTAGAAGTGGGGGCTTTTCTTGCTCAAGAACGAATAGTCTAATGGTTAAACGTTTGACACGGTTATGTATAGATTTTTTAAATCTATAACTTGGTCCCTGTGACCTTTTACTCTCTGAGCCCTTAATCTCAAGAAATGGGGGTTTTTTTTCTGCCCACTTCCTGAAGAGCTATGTCCTCTTCATCAGATAAATTTTCAAGCAATAAAATATCTACAATATTGGTCTCTGATTTTTTCTATACTTCTCTCTAAAAAGGAGCTTATATCATTAGAAATCATATTGCAGATTTAATATTTTTAATTTTTCCATGATATGGTACTCTTAAGGAATTCTGCTGGGGACTTATAACAAGAGATGTCTAAACAAACCTCTTTTCCCAAGAGTTGTGTTGTGGCTGTAGCATTTTTTTCATAACAGGATCCTATATGGAATTTAGTTAGAGAACCAATTATGGGACAGTAGGTGTGTTTAAGAGTGCTTATTGTTCATGAATGTGTTATGGGTTTAGTACTTTCCTCCACTTGCTCCTCCACAAAGAGAAATTTATATAATTTAATTATTTTTATGCAATTTATTTAATGAATATCAGATTATCTAATACAATAAACTATTGTGGAATAATTTATTGTATTTTATGCATACCATACAGTCCATGTGTAACTAACTGATTGATCTGTCTAAAGAAAATGATTGACAACAAAAATTCAAATAAAGAAATGCAGGTACATCCATAATATAGCCTCCCCTTGCAAAACCCTTTTAATCTCAAAAAACATCCTCTGAAAATCCCAACAGTTAATCTTGTAACATCAACCCTCCTTGCAAAACTCTGCTCTGCAAAACCACTGAATAATACCCCTTCTCTATCAACCGAATGAATTTCACTGGAGCAGATACAACGCAAAACCCAAAAATTTCATGGACACTGCAACTCTAGTTTCAACTAGATAGCAGGGCTATACTGAGAACTTGTCAAAAGTGTCTGTCCTTTACAGGCGAAGACCAGGTGGCAGAGAAACTTAATGAAAAATCCAAGTCATGATGGCTTAAGCCATTCACAACAAGTTAAAATAGTTTAATGGATGGCTAATAAATAAATTTATTTACAGTGTAATTGTAAAATTAATTTTATATTTTGCTTAATAGGAGCTAAATAAATATCTTTGAAAACTGATGTTCAGCCATCCAGGATCTTAGTATAGCCATTCAGACTTTATGTAAGTGAATAATCAATGAATAGGTGTAAATCAGACATCCTTATCACTGTGGTTTTTTTATTTTTTCAATAGTATTAGTAGATTCCCTTTGTCTCCAGTGGTCATAAAGAATGAAAGTTGACTATTAATGAAGTGCAAAACATTGAGAAGAAATTTTAAGTTAATTTATGTTGTATTGATATACATTGCTTAATATATTTTAAATATTTACTAATNAATATATATATATATATATATATATATATATATATTATATGTTTTTATTTATATAGTTATATACGTATTATATGTTTTTTAATTAGAGACAAGCACCGAGAATTGAGAGATGACTATGATAGATTGTACAGGCTTGCCGTGAGTGGTCCTGATAGTAGGGAATTTGTTGAGCCTAAAGTTCAAGGTTTATGGAAAATAGCTGTGAAATCCAACTTTACTCCAGATGAACTAGAATCTATCAGGGTATCAATGAATTATTTATTTTATATTTATGTTCCTATTATAGAATATATCATATAACATCATAGATTGTTCAAATGGGGAGTTTTTGATTTGAACAATCTATGATGATTAAAAAATACAATCTATTATCATGATAGATTATATTTTTTTAAGAAAATGAGTATCCACACTCAAGTTTGCCACAAGACTGAGTAAACTGAAAATGCCATCTTTCATAGAACTGACATAACTAAATTTTCTAAATAGTACTTTTGTTTACATGACTCCATTACAAGCAGGCAATTACTTATAAAGAATGACTTTTGTAAGAAAATTTTTTATGAAGAATAATATTTTTAAATTATCAACAAAAGTTGCTAAATATCATAAGTCTTTTGTGAATACATTACAAACTCTTGACTACATATTAAATCAGGATTTTTGAAGAAAATTTGTTATGAAGCACAATATTTTAAAATATTAACAAAATTCACTAAATATCTCGAGTGATGATGGACTCTATTTAAAACTTTTTTAACAAATTAAAGCAGGTTTATTTATTTTTTTATTATAGGAATTTCTGTGTAACACAAGAATTTGAAAATATCAACAAAATTTACTAAAATGTATTAGCATGACTTCATTAAAAGCTAATAACTAAATATTAAAGCAGGCTTAATAAAGGAAATGTGCTATTAAACATAAGATATTTAAAACCTTCCGCATATAAAGCAGAATTTTATGAGAAAATTCACTATTAAATGCAAGATTTTGAAATGAACAGCATAATTCACTAAATATCACAAGTCTATAAAAAATCATCTCTAACTTCTTACTACACATGAAATCAGGCTTAGTTAAGGAAATTCACTAAGAAATATAAAATGTAGAATTTATCTGCCAAATTTGTTAACTAAGTATTTTAAATATTTACATGACTCCATTAAAAACTGTTTCTACACTTTAAAGCAGGATTTATTAAGGAAATTCACTATTAAACATATGATGTAGAAATTACACTGGGAACACATTTTTTGTTGAGTTAAATCTCTCACAGTTTTTTCACTAATTCTTGGCGTCTGAAACTGAGAATAACTTCAGATTTTTTCTATCACATCAAATTTTTAAACTACAGGATATCCTCAGAAATCATAAAAATCATGCATTTAAAAGAACAAAGTATAAACGTACCAAATATACAGTTTACAAAACATTTAATGTAAGTTAAATCAAGTTCATACTTATAAAATTGTTCATATTTTATTTAAAAATTAAGATAAAAATTTGCATTAGTAGCTTTTTCTGGAGTGTTTAGTTTGTGTACATTCGCACTTGACGCTCCTACAATAGTCAGCCATCATATGTACGTCTCATCTACCTTGCTTCCATGACCCTCAAATCTTGATGAAAACACTCACCCTTCTCATCACTCACTGCACCAAGATTGTCCGGGAAATTGACAAGGTGGCTGTGTAAAAAATGCAATTTAATGCTAATGTTGTAACCTAGCTTTTGGAAGCATTCCAAGAGTTGCTGGAAAATTTCAGAGTAATTCAATGCTCGTGTATTTTCAAGAAAGTCTAACAACGTTTTTGAATGCCAACCAAGCATTCTTTTAAATTTCTGTTAATGTTACCACGAAATGTTTGTCTGCAAGAAGCTGTCGAATCTGTGGACCTTCAAAAACACCAGCCCTTATCTTTTTAAATGACAGGCTAGGAAATTTTGACACGATATACTTGAAAAAGTCTCCTTCAGTTGGCAAAGCTTTAACGAATGGCTTCATGAGACCCAATTTTATATAATGTTCTTTCTGTCGAAAAGTGGCTGATGCACAATGTTTAGATCACCTGGTCTCAGGTCCGGTCTTGACGGCCAATTAGACTGCACCCAATATTGTGCACGAGCTCTGCTGTCCCACTTACACAAAAAGTAGGAATACTTTGTGTATCCATGTTGACCAAGTAGGAAGCAGACCATTTTAAGGTCAACACAAATGATTCATTGGTTCATGTGATATTGCCATAAGGAAACGTTTCAGTTCAAACACACTAAGTAGTTCTGTACACTTCCATGACGAAATACTAAATAATGCTTAAAGACTCACGTTTCACCACAGTGTAACAGACTGAACAGGCAGGTCTAGACCAGCATGCACCCCACCCACATAGAAACCGAATGTGACGTGATAGAAGAAAACGAAAAAATTTTGAAATCAGCATGCCTAACAGCTAAAAAATCTAACTCAACAGAAATTGAGTTTCAAACTGTTCCCCAGTGTTATCAACAAAATTTGATAAAATTACAAGTGTTTACATGACTCCATTATTAAAAGAAATTGCTAAATGCCTTAAGTCATTAAGGGACTTCATGACAAATTGTTAACCATTAAATTTGATACTATTAAAGCAGAACTTGTTGAAGAATTAACTAATGAACCAAAACTTTTGAAATTATTTTAAAAATTTGCTATTTAGTCTAATCGTGTGCCCAAGTGTTATGAACTCTTAACTACACATTGAAGTAGAATTTTTTAATGAAATCTGCCATGTCGCACAAAATTTAAATTAGTAAAATAAGGAATGTTGTTTCATTCCCTCACTAGTGATTTTCTTAAGTTATATCTTTATGTTAAGTATTGTATCAAATGGGAGAACCCTATGTAAAGATTGTTCCCTCTTCTTTGCCGCTGTCTATACCTGAAGAAAGCAGTTATCAGATGATGATCTGATCCCTTATCACTTATGCCCAACAACAGTGATCTCTACCTCTTGCTGGCAGCAATATGATGAATTTGGTTCTCTACAATACAATCTAGAGATAAAATTAAGGTCACCTTAGGAGATGCCAGGATAGCTCGGGGGACCTGTATGGGTCTCACAAACCTGATGCTGCAGGCTCAAATCCCGCCCAAGTCAATCTTCTATTTATAAATAAAAGCTTGTCCTGAGCCATGGGTGTTTAGAATGGGGTGGCAACCTGTAGATAGTCCCTCCCTTCATGACCCTAAGTGGTTGAAAGGGAGGCTAACACTATAAAAAAAAGAAAGAAAAAAAAAAGTCTACTTTAGTTTTATCTCTAGATTCTATTATAGGAGTTCATCTAATTAAATATGTCCCACTAGTGATAAAAGAACCTAAGTGTTTGTATTAAGATCATCAATTATTGATTTGATATGGCCCTATACTGATGATTTGGGTTCTATGGACTGTATATGGATTATTTCATAGATTTACTACTGTAAATAAGGCTAAATATATTAAGATAATGAAAAATTCCATCTATGGAAAATAATTAGCTAAGAGGGTGAACTATTATGTTATTAATTTAAGATATTGAATTTAATTGCAAAATTTGAATTGGAATGATAATTATTCATTATGGTGAAGGCATGAACAATTGCAGAAATGTTTTTGCTTACCTTTGGCATGGGTTCATTGGGAATGGTTCAATGAAGAATAAGCTCACATGGTTTGTTGAACTGATGATTGGTATTGATGGATTGTAGTCCAGCCATTATCCTTACTCTGGTCTTTGCCCAAGGGGATCATGAATGTTTACAGTTACATTTAAGTAACATTGAGAATGGTTGGAAAGCTAATGACTAGGTCCTGGGCCCAAAACATCATGGCTGGTCAGAGTTCGACTGTACAGTGAGGGTTCTGTGGCGTGCCAGAAGAGGGCTTCTTAAACACCTAGTAAGAATGTCTATTCCAAAAATTGTCTTCTCTTTATTCTCCAAGGCCATTCCCATCAATCTGAGTCCACTTCTGAAGTATGAAGTTGAAAACAACTGACCCTTTTAAAGTATCAGTTATAACTATAAATAACCTTAGTTATAACTATAACTACAACTAGTTATAACTATAACTAGTTATAAATATATCTTTAATTTTA
>KZ806918.1:341879-373797 GCA_000696205.2 Oncopeltus fasciatus | reverse complement strand
TATATATATATATATATATTAACCCTATTTTTAGCCTCTCTAAGGAATAGCTTAATTTTTCTACTGGAAATCAGCAAAAAAAAAAATCCTTTCCAAAAGCACTTAGTCTAAGGATAGTTTTCAACAATAAAGACCAAAAGCAAAATTGTTATTTCATAAAGCACAGCAAAAATGAGACATTTATAACAAAATAATCTCTTGAGTTTTAAGTTAAATAACCAAGCCTTACTTCTATTTCATGAATGTATATGAAAATAATCCACCTATAACATACTAATAAGTAAATTTTACATAAATATTATTTCCTCACCCTAAATTCATGGGAAACACCTTTATATACTTCATAAAACTCTTCAGCATTTACATGGTCAACATAGAACATTTGAATTGCTGTAATGTTATATCCTTCATCTTCAATCTTACATAGTATGTCTCCCAGGTGACCTAAAAAAATAATAATTCTCAGAATATTTTCATGTCTGCTAGTATAAAATATTTAGTTACAAGATATGTAATGTTAGTGACATTTCTGGAATGTTTATTGCCTTAATTTCATGCAATTTATTAATTTAGTGTGACAACAAGAGTAAATTACAGGTGTCATGAAATGGGAATGATTAAGATAGATGAGAAATTTTTTTCAAATTAGAGGCTATTCAAATTACTTCATTATAGGGTTCAAAATATTTTGTATGAATAATAGATTGGTAATTCAAATGTTTTTGCTTCAATCTATGAAATGCATTTAAGTTAAAAAAAAAATTGCTTAATTTCATTAAAAACAGCTAGTGCTGTTTGCTCATGGAGTAAATATATATGTTTATTTTCATAGATTTAGATTACTCAAGGGATATAGATAGTGAGATGACAGCATATAATTGTTACATGGATGAATCTGAGGTAATTTTTTTTTTTTTTTTTTTAAATAATATAACTGTCATGATGCACATTATCTATTATAATACATTGAATAACACAAATAGAAATTTAATTATAAAATTAATATAAAACTCTTTTAATTTTAATGTTAGTATAAAATTTATACTTATATATTTTTATAGATCAAATAAATTTTATTCTCACGGCTGACCACAATATATGCGAGTGTCTCCAACTACAAACAAATCAAATGTTTGGCTTAAAAGGGGATCCAAAGAGGATGTTGCGTGAAAATAAAAATTGTAATAAGATAATCACTAGATAAGTGTAGGCATTATCTACACTGTAATACAAGATTAAAAACTTTCTAACTGCTCCCATGTGGTCTTTATCATAATAAAATTCAGTATCCAGTAATCAATTTTCTATTTAAAGATTTCCTCATAGCATATACATTTTATATTATTTATAAAATTAACCTCTGATGACTGGGGATCTACATACACATACACACTCTCTCTCTCGAGAGAGAGAGAGTGTGTGTGTTGATACCCAGTTATCAGAGTTAGAGAGCAAGGAAGACTATGACCTGGTCAAATGACAGAAAAGCAAGAGGAAGATATTTTTTATCCTGGAAGGACAAGAGGCATTCCAGAAGTGAAGGCTGGACAGGAGCAGTAGAAGAGAGCTGATGCAGAAAAGAACTACCTGGTCCAAGGTCTGCAAGTGACAATCTTGCACTGCTTGAAGTGATATAGGAGGACCAGATTATGTTTGTATAAGTAGTTCTGTTTATGAGGAGAGTTTAACTTTTTATCCTTATTCAGAGATTTGGAATTGGGAACTGGAGAATTAAAACAGATTTTGTAAACAAAAATATTTTTTATTTTTGCAACGTATTGGACTAAATTCCAAGCCTTTATCAGAGCAAAGGGGTGATTGGTGGGGGGGGGGGGGGAGAGACTCCTGCTCTACCGTAACTAAATCATGACTGGAATCAGCAGTCATGATTTAGTTACTGCAGAGGAAGATTCTCTTTCCCAATCACTCCCTTTACCCTAATAAAGGCCTGAAATTTATACTGAAACGGCAAAAATTAAAAACGTCTTTGTTTACAAATAAGCTTTAATTATTCAGTTCCCAAGACTGAATCCCTGACTAACCTCTCCTCATAAAGCTCAACAGTCAACTAGTTACCTCCAAATTGTATTTATGTTTTTATTACAATAAGTTCTTGCCTTTTCTTACAGCATGAGGCTTAACTATACAGCAAGATGAATCTTTAAGGATTACTGTAGTTGTCTCTGAAGTAGCTGGAGGAGGTCTTACACCAAAAAAGTAATCACTGAACTGCAAAATTCAAAATATAAAATTAGTGAATTATCATAGTTGGACAAATAATTTTAAAAGTTTGCAAGGAAATTATTTCAAAATTACTGCAGTCAACCAGTGTCAATATATAATTTTATGTATTCTGAGAAGAGATTGTATAATAAATTAATATTTATTCCATCAATTCAGTCTAATATTTTTTTGATCACCTAATTCAGGGATAGTTACTAAACAATCTTAATAAACCCTTTATTCACAATTCTCCTTTTGTAGTGATTCCAATTATAATTTCGCTTAAGTGATAAGAGTGCTTTACTATGACAGGAACTAGCCTGCTACAAATAGTAGAACAAAGTTGTTTTTCCAGAATGGAATTTTTCAAGAAATTTTGAAGCATAACAGCTGGGTGTCAAAGAAGCCGCTTAGACCATAGGGGATTTTTGATAATTAGTTCAAAAATAATAAAAATTGTAATTAATACATCCTACTAATTAGAGTGAGAGGCAAATAGATCAATTGTTGTTCCTCTGTCTTCAAATTCCTTAAGTTAAGCAGAGAGTGGACTTATTAAGCAGTTAATTTTAAGACTTCTTCAGTAGACAAATAATATGGAATAAATTTTAAAGTTAAGTAAAATCTATCAATAGTCAAGACACATGGCCCAGAATGTAGCCCTGAATTGTTGACCTCCAAAGTTTCTTACTTAACATAAGTCCAGCCTCCTCTCTCTACAATAAAAAAAACCGTGGCCTACCCATGGGAAAGGGTTGTGATAAAATGCATAACTATACAACATTTTGAGAAACTAAATCTCTTTTTCTTTTTCAAGAAATCCTAAAATCAGTTATTCCAATAAAAACTAAAATTTAAATTTTTGTCTTATTATTAAATCCCTAATGCATGGCCTGAATTTCAGGCATTTATCAGATTTGTTAAAAAAAAAATAAGAAAAATTCCCAAAATTTGAAAATACAAAATAATGTAGATAAAATAGATAAATAAAAAACAAAACTTAAAGTAAAANGGACTAACTTCTAAATTTCAATTTATATTTTACATTACTTAAGCTTTTAAGTTCAAATAGAGAATTTTTTTTTACCGTAGATATTATTATTAGATGATTTTAGTTGGGGTTCGATCAAGGTAGATCCAAAAAAATACAAATTTAACAAAAGTATATTTTTTTAAAGATTATCTGCCAATGTTTCAGCTTACATTATAAGCCATCTTCAGGGCTGTAGAAATACAATGTCATGAGAATACAATAATAATTTACAATATTATAATATAGAATTGCCATAATGTAATGTGATATCAAAAGTATGAATGTAGAAAGATATATAAGAAAATTTAAAAACATGCAGACAACAACCTATAAAAAAATTAAAAAAAAAATTAAAACAGTAATTGACCACACCTGCCTATCATGAAGACGAGAGAGGATGTCCTGTCCCTAAGTTCACAATCCATGACTGAGTGGAAAATACAATTTTTGAAAAAAGACACAGTGGGTGGTGGAAGGGTGGGGGGAGGAGGTAAGAGGCGGAAGGTACAAAGGGAGAGCGGCCTGTTTCAAAAGGGGGCAATAAAAAGGACAAAGGAAAAAGGAAGGGTATTATTGGGAATAAGTAACTTAGGAACTGGGAAAAATGTTTGACAGGTTTATTGAGAAGGAGGTCTAATGGTTTTTAGAATGTTGAAAATGTTTGAATAAGTTGAAGAAATTTGTTCTATGTCCATTCTGTTGTTAACTGGATTGTGTTGTAAGTTAATATGAACGGTTTCAGATAAAAGGCGTTTGCGTTCAAAGGGTACAGTGGAAAGAATGGTTATGTTCTCGAAGTCAAATGTTTGTTCTTCATGAAAAACATGTTTAGTGAGGGTAGTTTTTATTAGTTTTTCCTTATGTCATTTTTATGGTTATTGATTCTACGGGAAATAGGGTTTTTGTTTGTCCAATGTAAGAACAATGGCAATTAGGTGTGGAACAGGGAATTTTGTAGACGACATTAGTTCTGTTAGGAAGGGGAATGGGGTCTTTGAGAATGGTTTAAATAGATTTTAGTTTGTTGTTTGTAGAAAAAGAAAGCTTAAGGTTAAGGAAAGTTTTTCTGAGAGATTTCTTAATATTTTCAGAAAGTTTTGAAATATAAGGAAGAGAACAGAAAATGAGGTTATTGTTTTGGGGGAGGAGGGTAGTTGGAGAAGTGGAAATAAAAAATTATTTTACAAGTTTTTTAATGGTGTGAGTAAGAAAACCAGTGGAAAGGAGGATGTCAGTTACACATCAATTACTGTTTTAATTTTTTTCAATAATTTTTTTAATAGGTTGTTGTCTGCATGTTTTTAAATTCTCTTATATATCTTTCTACATTCATACTTTTGATATCACATTACATTATGGCAATTCTATATTATAATATTGTCAATTATTATTGTATTCTCGTGACATTGTATTTCTACAGCCCTGAAGATGGCTTACAATGTAAGCTGAAACATTGGCAGATAATCTTTAGAAAAAATACTTTATTTTTAAATTTGTATTTTTTTGGATCTACCTTGACCGAACCCCAACTAAAATCATCCAATAATAATATCTATAGTAAAAAAAAACTCTCCTTCTTTACTATTAATGTTTTGCTAATCTTACACCAATAAGGCAGGCGATATCTAGTGTGCAATATTGGGTGCTTCAAGTAGACTAGTGGGGATAGACCAGGGGTAGCATAATAATATAAATGTTAGAAAATTCGACATTTATTATGATTAATTAATAGTTTAATAACAGTAATGAATACAGAGATAAAGATTATATCTCTATNGAGAATATATATATCACTGTATATGTATCATAATTTTGAAAAAAAAAAACTTTTATTGATAAACCTAAGAACCAAATGCAATACTCCCACAAATCTTCTTTGCCAAATATTTCAGGCATCCACCCCAAGAACAGCCTCATTCTCACAAGATCCCATCTCTATCAGTAGACAATACCTCCACTCATCAGCAGAGAGTACACACACTCTCCACAGATAATCTATCGCATCTTCCTCTGCAACTAGGCCTACACCTGACATCAAATAGACAAGAAACAATCTCAAAAGTTAAATGGACTATTTTAACATTTGAAATCTAGATGCCGCCACTTTAAAACACTTTTAAAACCAAAGTTCACAAATAGCTAATAACTCTTGCAAACAAAATTTTTTTTTTATTACTCTAATTTTATATTCAACAAAGATAATATTTCTAAAATCTTTTGTTCTAAATAAAAAAAATATAGATTATTTTATAAGAAAACATTTCTAATTTTAAACATTTCAAACAGTATTAGTACTATTGTGCATTTATAAGTGAATGAGGGTTCTTACTTTAAAAATAAAGTAAATGAGGTACAAATAAAAAAAATAAAATGATGAACTGATGAAATGAGGTACAAAATTGATGGAAAAGACAATTCCCCCTAGGTTTTAAGCCACCACATTGGTCAACCAAAGGAATAAAAAATGACAAGAAATATGCTATTTCAAAATACTGATGAAAAAGAGGGAGGTATTCCAGAATTATCCTGTAACGACTCCTCACATCAGTACAAATAGTATTCACAAATAAAGTTTTAACTGAGGAAATTTAAGTACCCACAAACCATAAAGGCAAAATAACATTTATTGATAGGGATTTGGTAACTCTCCCAGTTGTAAAATTTTCTGTATCTGACTTTATTAACTTAAAATTTAAGCCCCTGGCAAATTTTTCGACATTTATGGATAATAATAAGAAAATATGTTTGTATTAAAAAGCAATTTTATTACAATTTATTCTGCAACTGAACTTTTAAGAACTATGAATAATCATAAAATGAGTTCACATTTAAATACTTTATAAAACAATCTTACAAGAATTAAGGGGAAGCCAATGCTCTTGAGTTACAAAGTTTGGTATAAATATCTATTGGTATTTAGTGGGGCAAGGGTAAATTTGAAATCGGAATCCATAAAAAATTCAAAGAATAGGAGCGTATATAATTTGTTTAGGTAAAGCAGCATTGTCTCCTAATAGAAATAGGTTGATAATTTAGCTATAATACCATTTAGATTTTATTTTAACCATCTTTTTTATAGCACAGACCTTTGAATATATTTTAGTGATTTTAGTGAGAATAATTATGATGGAGCCTCAGAAATTATAAAGGAAAATGGTATTCCTAAAAATACGTATGAGGTAGCTTTAAATNCATTAGAAAAATAAAAAGGTCAAGTAGTCAGAGTAATTTCCTTAACCATATATATATATATATATGATGAAACACTCACGGCTGCGATATATAGTAATCAAGAATAGGTGGGATAGAGACTGCAGTGAACACACAAAAAGAAAAATCAAAAATAGTAAAATTTCAGGGATTTCTCGCCCTTTGCCAGAGAGGAGTGAAAAGAGTCTCTTCTTTTAACACCACCAGTCTGGTGTCTGGTAAAAATTTACTCTTTGTGATTTTTCTTTTTGTGTGTTCACTGCAGTCTCTACCCCACCTATTCTTCTTTTTACCTCCTGGAGGTACAGCGATAAGTACTAAAATGGCCCCTCCTTATGCCAGTTTAAACATGGGCTAACGTGAACAAATGTTCCTGGCCTCCCGCCCTTTGCAACCCATAGTCTGGAAAAGATATCTGCATGATATTTTTATGATTTAGAGCCACAGACAGGAATCCCTATCCTCATTTCTAGAGGACCTTAATAAGGCTTTTTGCATAAAGTTCACATGGAATATACCTAAAGACAAAGCCACTTTTTTGGATGTTGATGTAAAACTAGTAGACAACCACTTTGTCACTGGTGCTCACATCAAGCCCACTAACAAACAGCAGTATTTTCATTTTTCCTGCTGCCACCGTCCACAAACCAAGAGGTCCTTACCTTACTCTCTCTCTCTCTCTCGTCTCGGGGCCACCACATCTGTAATTCTTAAGAAACATTAGAGAATTACTTAGGATCCCTAAAAGAATCTCTTCTTCAAAGGGATTATCCAACCCAACTCCTCAACAGAAAAATCCTACCTGCAAACCAAACCTTCCATCCTAAACCTAAATCTCCATATGCCCAAACTCCTAACCGGGTTACTGAATATTTCCCCGGGGTAGAAGGTATCAAGACCAAGATACACGAAGCCCTCCCTATTCAGAACAATCCATCCACCAGCTTCCTACTACCACAAAAACCTGGCATAACATAAAGGAAAGCCCCCACCCTCCAAGACATACTAAACAGGAAATATAGGAAAAACTGTCTTCCAAAACCCTCACAAATTCTTGGCCTTGTAACAAATGCAGATGCTTATCCTGTTTAATTACAAAAACTGGAAACACATTCTCCAGTGTCAATAACCACTTAACATATAAAATCCAATCCTCATCAACACGTACATCCAAAAATTGTGTATACCTACTTCAATGCAAATTTTGTCCTGTTTTTTACGTGGGAAAATGTACTAAACCCCTAAACCTCAGAATTAATAATCACAGAGCATCCTGTTCAAAATCACAGTTTTGCAACTGAAGACGAGAGACTTCGCCTATATCCACATTCTCAAAGTCACTTTAAGACCTGGTATCAATTGCCAACAACAAGAAGATTAAGGAAAACTCAATTGCTTTTCCCTTCCTTTGAGCCCCTTCCGCTACACAATTTCCACAGCCTAGTATATCTTCACTTCTCACTGACTAAGGGCAAGGGATCCCCGAAAATTTTGTTCCTTGTGATATATTATCTTTTTGTGTGTGCACACTGAACTCTCTATCCGACCATTTCTTGATTGCTACCTATCGCAGCCGCGAGTGTTTAATTTATATATATATCATAGAACATTTGAATTGCTGTAATGTTATATCCTTCATCTTCAATCTTACATAGTATGTCTCCCAGGTGACCTAAAAAAATAATAATTCTCAGAATATTTTCATGTCTGCTAGTATAAAATATTTAGTTACAAGATATGTAATGTTAGTGACATTTCTGGAATGTTTANTATATTTACTAATATATATTTAAAAAGTTTGTTTTTATTTTTTCCCTGTTCCTATCAGATTATCAAACTAGTTACAGGGCACACAATAGACAAGGGAATTATTTTTGTATTTATCTGCAATTACATTATGAAAAATAAGCAAAATAAAATCAAGTCTCCAATTACATCGGTTTCAATAAATAAATAATTTGAGCTGTTAAAGTTTAGCTCTCAAAACCAAAGTAAAACCTTAAAAATTTCCTTTACATTAATCCTTGAATCTAAAAATACAGAGAGCTATTTACTTTTACCCCAAAAGACCCTTACCAAAGTAGAATAAAAGTGGCACATAGCTGAACCATATACTTCACTTCCCTGATTTCTTACTTATAAAAACTCTCTTTTTCTGTAATTCTTACTTCATGTTAAAAAAAAAAAAAATGACAAACAAAGTTTCAATCACTGTCGTCTGTGTAATTTTGTTTAACTATTTTAGATATTTTTCTGCTTTTGTTTTTGTAACAAAGCTCTCAAAAAGTCTATACGTGGTATAAATTATAATTTAGTCTGAAACACAGGCATTGATACTTAACTAATTAGTCTCAAAAACATTTGTATTATAATAACTTCATGACTGAACCCTGACCATTTCACCCCATTTACAGCCTTAATTCTTAGCAACAGTGGAAAGTTATAAAACCATGCATTAAATAATATTATCATGATATTTATAAATAAAATAAGTACATTCTTGTATCAAAAACTATTATTGGGTATTTTTGTTTTTTTTTAATAACAAACTTCATATATGGGTAAAGAAGGAAGAAAAGAACAAATAATCATTACATTAGCTGCTTCATCGCTCTTAGATGCACAATGGAGAACATTTTGTATTGAGTCAGTTCCAAATAAACTGCGAAGACTTTCTGGTGACTTAGTTACAGCAACTTTTGGATCTTCCTCTCCAGCAAGATGCTGGAAATTTGCAACAGCATTTTCACCAATTAGTTGTAAAACTATGACTGGTCCTGACATCAAAAACTCAGTTAAAGTCCTACAAAGTCAATTTAATCATCTTAATACATTTCTTGATATTATTAGATAATACACTATAAGATGTATACACTATAAGATGTCAAAAAATTCTTGGCTTACTCAAGTAAAAATTAATTACATAAAAACATGTATTATATTTGAATATTTTCCATTATACTTTATTACACATATTTATTAATTTATAAGATTCCGAAATAATAAATTTCTTTAGATTCAAAATTTTCCTCTCATTCGATCTGGGTGGGAGGTCATAAAATTATTTTAATATAAGAATAAATCTAGCGGTGTCAGATTGGGAGACTTGGCTTGCAAAGAAATCGGTCTACATCAGTCCATCCTATTTTTAAACATCTCTCTAACAGCCCTTCTTGTATGTTCCGAAGTGTGCAGGACATCCTGGAACCACATTTCTAGTCTTGTGTGAAAGGATACATTTTCAAGAAGATGCGGGAGTTGCTCTTTGATGAATCTAGAATTATCAGCTCCGTTGAGAGGACCATAAAAAAAAAAAATGGCCTAGTAATTTTATTGCCAAGTATTCCACACCATAAATTCACTAACCAACGATATTGTCTGTCTACCTGGTGAATTCAATAGGATTAATGTTAGACCAGTAGTGGCAATTATGTCTGGCTATCACTCACAAATGTAAATTCATCTGAAAAGGGTAAAGGTCTGAAGAAATGCCTGTTACATATAATTCTCTCATCACCTCAATTGCAGAATCCTGCCTAACGCATCCTGCTATATTCAGATAAAGCTTGATGGAGATAGATATAGTAAGGATAATATCTTCCTTGGTTCAGGACCTTGTGAAATTTCCATACTGAAAATTGAGATCATCAGGCTATTTCCCAAATGCTAAGTTGTGGATTTGACCTTAATTTTCTAATTATGTCCCCATCTCTTTCTCTATGCACTTTCATAACAAAAATGTCCTTGACGTGCATTATTTATAATTTGGAATATTATCTTATAGGAAGTTAGGACTCAATCTGAAAAGCACTAAGCCTAGCAGCATGCCTACAGCACTCGCTAAAAATTATAATAATGTCAAAAATTTTAGAAGTTGAAAAATCTCATTTTTAAACAATGTGCTGGTAAATGCTCAAAAGGAAAAAACTACTCCTTTTTAAGTAGAATCTTGGTATTTATTATTGGTCTCCTAATATTTTTGTTATCTGCTAATCCTTCTAAGACTGGACCCACTAAACAAGACCTTCCTGTTATTATTTTTTTTTTTTGAAATACTTGTTTTACTACTTTGACAATAATGTGAGTAGAAAGGGGACAAGAAAATGACCTGTCATGTGCTCCTACTTCTCCTCGATATTATGTTAAAATTTTGAAATATGACTTGTAAATAGCAGATTTTTAAATTACTAAGTGCTTTTATTTTTCAACTCATCTAATGGTGGTTTTCGGTTTCTGAAATAACTTTTTATGTTCTTTAAAACTGTGAATATGGAAATGGAGGTCATCTAAAAACTCCTACTTTTGGATGCAAAAAGCAACTTGGAGGGGGGGGGGCAACTTCCCATGACATTTTGCTGAAGAAGCTCCCACAAATCAACAAGATTTTCCTTTTAAATATTATAAACTCCTGTTTCAGGTTAATCGTTATGTAAGGCCGCTACTCAAACCAGAAAAGTACAGGCTTGCCCCTGTCCATTGCCACCCCATCAGCCTCCTATGTCTTGTCTCATAGGTATTTGAGAACCTGATTCACTGCCAGATTCTAAGACTCTGCACAGTGAATAACCTTATCCTACAGGAGCAAATCAGCTTCATGAAAGGAGTGACCTGTGCTCATCATATTGCTAAGCTCCTCCAGCATGCCACAGAAGGATGAAGACCAACAGTGCCACAGCCTTCATTTCCATAGACTAAACATGACCTCCAGTGTACGACTTAAGCATACATGTCAGAAGACCTAAAAGCTACAACACCTACTTCGATCCACAAATCTGTCTCTTAGACAAGTCTTTAAAGAAGTTGTTAGCCTGACACAGTTGTGATGCCTACTATATTATTCAGTAAATTAGAATTAAAATATTAATACCCCCTCCAATAATTCTAAATTTAAAAACACAATTTAAGTGTTTGAATTTTTTTATGTTTGAATTAAGAGTGTTGAATTTAAGATTCAAACAAAAATTAAAAATTAAAATTAAATCACCAATTCCATAACTTCAATATTAATTTTGTGCTTCTGGCCATTCAAGAGCTTAGTTAAGAAATTGGCAATATTTTTATCAGAAGCAATATACTCAAGTAAAACATGATTATTTTTAATTTGTTCCCTAATAAAATGATGCCTTACATCTATAAGATTAGATTGATCATTTATTAAACAGTTTTTAAACAATTCTAATGCCCCAAGGATGTCACAAAAAAGTTTAGTAGGTTCACTCACTACACTAGGATTGTTGTCAGATATCAAATTCCAAATCCAAAGCTCTTGAAGAGTTCATGAAATACTCATATGCTCCGCCTCACAACTCAACAAGGCAACTGTCTTCCGCTTCTTGCTATTCCAAATAATTGCACCATCTTGGATTAAAAAGCAATACCTGTGACTGACTTATTTCATTTCCTCAGTCAGCATCATAGTACAAGTTCAAATTACTTCCCCTGTCTCTAAAAAAAAAGAAGCAATTTATAATTTACAGTATCTTTGATATATCTCAGTAATCTCTTCACAGCATTCCATTGTACTCTTACATAAGTACAAGTTATTTTTGTACCTGCAGAAAAAATAAACAGTAAAGGTGATGTCCGGTCAGTAAATTAAGATAGATAGAGCAGGCTATCTATTGCTTCTTGATGTAGAATATTATTCAACATGCAATACATTTTTCTCCCTCTCGTCTCTTATGCTCAGTGAATTCTAGTCCAGGTTCTAAAAGGTTGTTTATCAGCTTAGCATTCACTATATTGAATTTTTAAAAGGATTTGCTCTGCATAAAATTTTTGGGAAATACTGATTTTCCTGCAGACACGGTTTTGAATTATTTCCATTCCAAGGCATCTCTTGATTACTCTTAACTCTTTCATCTCGAAGTTGTCCTTTAATTTTTCTTCAATTTGGATGGTCAAAACTTGATCATTATAGAATAATATAAAATCGTCCACAAATTGCTATTACAAGAAAAAAACAATTATTCTTAAGAATTATTGCATTATTCGTAATGTAAATGCAGGGATCTGCTTTTGATAGTAGAAAACCATCTAAAATCTATTAGTTTATCAATTAGATTTTTGTTCCGACAATTCTCACTCTGTTTGCATCCAGTTTATTTGATCGCTCAGAAAAAACAATAGGAATTTCACAGGGTATTTTGAGGCTTCATTTGGTTTCTTAAATGAAATTGTCTTCTCAATAAAGTTAAAACCCTGGAAATATTCACCCGCTTCAGGTTTGAAGGACTGATAAGTCTATATGTTTTAGAGTCACCAGGATAACTGACGAAATTCACTCTTCGGACTTGGTATTCAATTTTTTCTTGTTTTTTTTTTTAGGGATAAATCTCATAGTTTTACACCCAAAGGTTTTGAGATATGATAAGTTAACTTTCCTGCCACACAAGATTTCCTCCAGTAATTAGTAGTCGAGAGCTATCGTAGGGCTTTGATTTTTAAGATAAGTTGATACTCACCGCTTCTCTCCAATATCTCTGATCCAGCTCTGAGTCTTCTAACATGGTCCAAGATTCCTTAATAATTGTATGATTAATTTTTTTGCTTACACCACTTTGTTGAGGAGAATAAAGCTCATCCTGGCTTCTTAGTAATTCTCAAAGTTTTTATTCCTTATAATTATCAGTAAGTAATATTTCTATATTATCCTTAAGTTGTTTTTATACCTCATTTAATCAATAAATAAAAGTATTCTGACTGAAATCATGCGTAAATATCGACATATCTAGCACCACTCCAAGAAGGAACACTCATTCACACAGTCCGCAAAAATCAGAGTGTATTAGTTCTAGCTTAAGTGATGATTGCACACCCCTATCTTTATTAAAGGGTTCTCTGTTTTATTTGCCTTCGATGCAAACCATACAATCCCTGTCATCATTAACACTGAAATTCATTCATTTAGCAGTACTTTTAATTTATTCATATAATATATTTATATCTAGGTACCTTTATCATTATGTTTAGGGGATTTATGTGCCCTAATCTTTGTTGTCAAAGGTCATGAGGAAATTTTTTCACCTTTTTTTATTTCATTAGCGTTTTCCACAAAATTTATAGCCTAGGGTTTTTTTTCTTTTGTAAACTCCTTTTTCATTGTAAGTAATCATCAGCTCACTACTGACTATGTCACATTTTGAATAAATTTTACACTACCCATGGTCAAAAACAACTTTTTTGGGGCGCCAGGGTAGCTCTTGGGATCTGTTCAAGTCTGTGCGGGTTCAAATCCCACCCAGGATTTATAAATAAAAGCTTTTCCAGAAACATGGATGTTTAGAATGGGATGGCAACCTGTAGATAGCCCTTGACCCTAAGTGATTGAATGGGAGGCTAACACTTAAAAAGCAAAACAAAAAAAAACCTTTATAACTCTTTTCTGTTATTTAACTAATTGATAACTTATTAGCCAGCAGTGGAACATACAACACACCCAAAACTTACTGTTTTCTCTCTAATCTCTATAAAGATTAACTAATTCAACAGCTTCTGATATAATTTTATCATTGTTTGCCACTGAAATTTCCTGTTTGTTTTCACTACTGTTACTTATACAATGTTTGTTCTTGGTCCTACGTGTGGTTGCCAAAATGAACAAACTGTCCAACTTATAGAGCCTGATATCATTGATGATAAGGCCACCAGTAAAGTTGATTTATTATTATTGTTTACATTGTCCTCTTTCATAGAGACTTACTTTCTTTCTACATTCAGTTGACTTACATCCCTTCCTTTTGCAACTAAAATAAATTGAATTTTTTCGACAATTCACAGAAATGGGACCAGGATTTTTTTTTTTACAATTATAACAACCTGCTGGGGATCGATCACTTTCCTTTTCTCACCAAAGCCGACTCTTCTCTGAATCCTCCTTACATTTTTAACTAGCACTGATCTAATATAATTCGACAATTATGACACCTTAGCTCTCCATAGCCATTATCTCCATAGTTTCTAATTTTTGGGATAGTGAAAAAATTTTATTTAAGTAATCCTTCTTGCAACTAAATGGCTTAAGTCAATATGAAAAAGTTTTCTAAGAAGAAATAACGTCTTGATAGGCCTTTGTCTTCATAAGTATTTTCAAGCTTCTCCCAGATTTCTTTAACAGTCTTGCAACATTTTACAATAGGATTACCCTTAATCCTATTGTAAAATGTTGCAAGACAGTTAAAAAAATCTTCATCAATCAAAAAAACAAATTTTGTACGAATCCTTCTTCTTATCTTCATCTTCTCTGGTGAGACAACCCCCTAAGTCCTCGGCAGTCAAATACATCTCCATCCCAAACTTCCTAGAGTTGTAGTTTTCCCTTCTGGGTAACTTTTAAAGGAGGGTGACCAATTAAAGCTGTTTTTTTTTTTTTTTCCGATCCATAGCAATAATAACCAATTGTAGTTAACACGTGTCTGGCTCAAATATTGAGTCATCACTATGATGTCCTGCAGATGGGGTATTGCAGAGGCCAAATTGCAGAATAGTGTACTGCCAGTGACTTGATCTGCTAGTGAATGTATTTTCCCCGGTCAACAAGATCCTGCAACGAAGAATAGAGACAAGATAGTGTGACCTTGTCACCTTCTAGGTCGCTTCACTAAGGTTATGAATATCAACAGATAACCAACTCATTCCTGCCTTCTTTATGAATTATTCAAGGAGGCTCAAGGACTATCACGATTTCCTGAAGAAATTCATTCAATTATTCCTTGACTTAAGTCATCCTGATGCCTGATGGATTGGATGTAAATTTTGAAGCAAAAACTGGTACTTATAACAGGTTATAATGGGTACTTATAATGGGTACTTATAACGGGTACTTAAAACTGGTGCCACCTTAAAAGATCTCTTACTTCTTTCCTTGGGATAATCGTGTCAATATGGTCCAAGCTTGGCTTCATTCAAGAAGTTATTTTGTAAGCTATGTCAGTTAACTAGAGTTCCCATATCACAGCAACTAGGTAGTCTTTAATGTTAACAGAGTGAATAGGAATCTTTCTAGTCATGAAGGAGCTTTGTCAAAAAGGATATCTCTTCATACTTCCTGATTGTGAACTCAAAGTCCCTCAGACTATTGATTGAGCATTGGCACCTAATTATTTGCGAAATATGTAACATGTGTGTATTCTATTTAGTTTTAAAAAATGTATATCAAAGCACAATAAACCAGTAACAAAAAGTAAAAAATAATATAAATATTTACAAATTATGATGTATGAAAGTTATAAATAATGTTCAAAAGGAGAGTTTTTTTTACTGTAGATATTAATATTAGATGATTTAGTTGGGGTTTGGTCAAAGTAGATCCAAAAAAAATACAAATTTAAAAAAGTGTATTTTTTAAAATATTATCTGCCAACGTTTCAGCCTACATTGTAAGCCATCTTCAGGGCTGTAGAAATACAGTGTCATGAGAATACAATAATAATTGACAATATTATAATACAGAATTCCCATAATGCAATGTGATGTCGAAAGTATGAATGTAGAAAGGTATGTAAGAGAATTTAAAAACATGCAGACAGCAACATATTTAAAAAATAATTAAATAACATTAAAACAGTAATTTACCACACCTGCCTAACATGAAGACGAGAGAGGACGTCCAGTCCCTAAGTTCACATTTCCATGACTAATACAAAATATAATTTTTCTGAAAAACACCATGGATGGTGGAAGGGTGGAACTTTCCCTAATCTTAAGCTTTCTTTTTCCACCAACAACAAACTAAAATCTATTTACACCATCCTCAAAGACCCCATCCCCCTTCCTAACAGAACTAATGTCGTCTACAAAATTCCCTGTTCCACACCTAATTGCCATGGTTCTTACATTGGACAAACAAAAAACCCTATTTCCTGTAGAATCACTAACCATACAAATGACATAAAGAATAAACTAATAAAAACTGCCCTCACTAAACATGTTTTTCATGAAGAACAAACATTTGACTTCGAGAACATAACCATTCTTTCCACTGTACCCTTTGAACGCAAACGCCTTTTATCTGAAACCGTTCATATTAACTTACAACACAATCCAGTTAACGACAGAATGGACATAGAACAAATTTCTTCAACTTATTCAAACATTTTCAACATTCTAAAAACCATTAGCCCTCCTTCTCGATAAACCTGTCCAACTTTTTTCCCAGTTCCAAAGTTACTTATTCCAATAATACCCTTCATTTTTTCCTTTGTCCTGTTTATTGCCCCCTTTTGAAACATGCCGCTCTCCCTTTGTACCTTCCGCCTCTTACCTTCCCCCCCACCCTCCACCACCCACGGTGTTTTTCAGAAAAAATATATTTTGTATTAGTCATGGAAATGTGAACTTAGGCACAGGACGTCCTCACTGGTCTTCATGATAGGCAGGTGTGGTAAATTACTGTTTTAATGTTATTTAATTATTTTTTTAATATGTTGCTGTCTGCATGTTTTTTAAATTCTCTTACATACCTTTCTACATTCATACTTTCGATATCTCATTACATTGTGGGAATTCTGAATTATAATATTGTCAATTATTATTTTATTCTCATGACATTGTATTTCTACAGCCCTGAAAATGGCTTACAATGTAAGCTGAAATGTAGGCAGATAATCTTTTAAAAAAATACACTTTTTTTAATTTGTATTTTTTTAAAATCTACCTTGACCGAACCCCAACTAAAATCATCTAATGTTATTAATAATGAATAAGTTAATATGGCTTCAATAATATTATAATACACACCGATAATCATGACTCTTATCATTTGTTGGAAAAATATCCTGAATTATTCCACTAGTTAGCCTTAACATCCGGAGGTTACAGATTTTAAATCCAGCTTTTAAAATTGCTTTAATAATCTTGCACTTATTTTTCACACCATCAGGTTTCAACATTACAAAAGTCCTAGAATAAATAGGAACAAAATGTTAAAGTATAAAATAGATTATTACCAAAGAGATTATAATAAAAAACAATAGATGAAACACATTGGTTCTGAACTGAAATATAATACATCGATTATAATACGTCGAATTGTTAAATGGATATGAATATGAGGATCTTTTTACAGCATAAAATATGTTGTATAAGGAGAAATTACAAAGTGATAAAAGAAAACTACGATAGAAGGGTCATTAAACTACTATACTCCAGGTACTTAACAGCCAACCCATATGAGAAGAAGTGAGTTTAGGTATACCCATTAAAAATAAATCAGATAATTTAGTATAGCTACAGAGATAAGGGTGAATACCACTAAACCAGTGGGCAGAGGAAGTTGGACATATTAAATAAAACTTCTTTTATTCATCTCATACATAAAACATACTCTATAAGCATTTTTCGAAGGTTTGGCTAAATGATAAAATTGATCTTAACCCCTTATTCTTTCAACACAGCAAAAGGTTGAACACCTTACTTAGCAAGTCTTTAAGATCGTACTTCAGCATTACTGTGTCATTGACATTTAGCCTGGGTTTTTTGTTTCTACTAGTTTGTTAAACTAGATGAAATAAACTCGTATAAAACTAGGTATCTCACACAGCAACAGGTGCAAGTTAATTTCAAATTTCATCAAAATCAGTACACAATTTTTCAAAACAGTTAACAATTTTTATTCTATCATAGTATGTTAATTTTTATTCAAATACTAGCAATCTCACTGTTACTTATATTTAGTAAGGCTCCCACAGTTCACTCATAGAAAAGGATTTTGGAATGATTTCCATTCAAATTTTAAAATTTTTCAAATAGGTATATTTTCCACAAAATATTGGCCAAAACAGTTGTGGTGTCTACTAAACATTAAAATCTGGATATGTTTTGAGTTTTACCAACAAAAGTAGAGATTGTGGATGGTTTAACATGAAAACTAATAAATCTAGGGTGAATTTTGTACAATATAACACCACTAAATATGTAAAAAAAAACATGCCTACTCCGCATTGCATATCCTGGAAAATACTTCAATAAAAAAGACAAATACTGAGTTGTTTCACCTAACTTTTTATTATTAAATAAATTTAAACTGATTATCTTTCATTATTAGATAAAATTGAGTTCTGATTACTATATATTATTAAAATTATAGTAACATATATAACCTGTGTGTGTGTGTGTGTGTGTGTGAGAGAGGTTGATTGTTCAGATTTTAATTGGGTTTCTCTTTGTATAGTTGGGAGTGAAGGTCATTACTCCATTGACAATTATTCAAATTTGATTTTCAGTTAAAATTAAATATGTGAACTGAATTAATCTCCACTCAGCATTAGATACATTATGAATGGATTCCAATGAAAATATAGAATATACTATAGATTATGGTTCACACATTATTAACTAAATCTATAATGACTTTCTCATAATACAAAATAGGCAAAATTTTTAGTAGTTTCCACTCTCCACTTAAATAAATCTGGAATAGATTTTAAATAAAAAAAGTAACATTTCTTTATTGATGATAAAAGTGAATCAACTAAATAAGGAGGCTTTACTAAATTTTTACTGATTTATAAAATGAATTTTGAAAGCATAGAGTTTTTTTTTTCTTCAAAACAATCAACCAATTTTCATGAAAGCATAATTTACTGTTTTGTGATTTTTGCTATATATTTGATCTAAGAAGAAAAAGTAAAAAAAAAAAAAAAAAAAACATTCTTAAGAGATGTTAATACTTAAAATACTGTTTCATTACTCTAAACTAAAATTTTTGCCCGTTACATCAAGGAAACATTTTTTACTTATACTAGACAGTCTTGGTAATTCCACACTTATTCATTTGATTCAGCTCTATAAGGAACATAGTATTTTTAAATACAACTAAAAGTGATATGCCGAGTTTAATTAGGAAAAACTAAAAACTGTAGCCTAAAGAGTGTTGACACACACACACACACACACACACACAAATATAAATCATAAACTATAATAAAATAAATACTAAATAAAATCTGGAAAATTTTTCTAGGATTATATGACTATACATTTTTGCATGTGTGTATATAACAAATAAAATAAAATATTACATTAAATAAAACCTAGATATGAAATTACTTATTAAGAGAGGTATCTCTGCGTGATATGAGTATAAAAATTAAAAGAATAAAAATAACTTGTTAAAGGAAATATTACTTTTGCATCGCTTCGCCTAGTTTCTTCTTGGTGTAAACATTGCCATAATCAATAAGTTTTACTTGTCGATTAAAAATTTTTATTGTATTCCCCACATAAATATCACTGGCTTCAATGCCTTCAACAGCTGTTCTCTTCAAAAATCGCTTATTCCTCTGTTTATCAAACTGGAAACATAAATTTTTATAAAATAACATTACTTGTACTGAATATATTTTTCTATAAAATAAAACTGAAGAGAATGAAAAATGTTTTTTTAAGATTTAAGAAATTAAAATAATAAATAAATGCTCAGTAATCCATCATTAAATGAACTAAGTAATACAAGAAAAATGTACATTATGCAGATACTAGATAAATTAAACTACAGATGTCTTTATTGCATTTTTACTAATGCCATTAACATTAGAAAAACTATTTTTCTCTTATATAAATTTTGATCGCTTCTTTCTTGAAAATATAATGCATCTTCAACTTTTAGTAAGTACAATCATACCTTAAGTTCTGATGGAGAAATTTTGGACAACGGAAATATACAATAGAAGAGTTAGTTAGGCTTGTCAAAGCAGTTGATAAAAATTACAATTGATTAGATCGTTCAGGGAGCTAGAAAAAACTCTCTACCTCCCTGTAAGAGGTAGTTTGTTTTTCCTAACTCCCTGTACAATTCAAATTAATAATAAATGTGGGATTACATTATCATTATGATTACAATTTTTTTTTCAAGTTTTGCATATTTTATTATCTAACAATGTTCTAGCGTACTTTTCAGGGCTGTTAACAAAGTCATAATGTCAAAAGAAAAAATAAAGAAGAACACAGTCATGATAAGAATAAATAAAAAAAGACACGACAGAAAAAACAACAGAAAAATATGTAAATAAAAATATGCGCGGGGGGGGGAAGGGGAGAGGGGTCAAAGTCTAACCTCTCTTCCCCTAAGTATTTTCTGGGAAACAGCCTACACACTACAGCTACATCTTAGTAGCCTAAGTAGTCTAATAAGACACAGTCATCATGCCAGCAGCCTGAGAGCTTGGCCTTTCTTAAGTAAGGTAACTTGCCGTGAAAAAAGAAGAAATTTATTCCATGCAGGTGTTAACTGGATTGTATTATAAGTTAATGTGTACTGTTACAGTTAGTTTACATTTATGTTCATAATGTTCAGTTACAAGAATGTCGGTTATGGTTTTCAGTTTAACCAATCGATCAAGGGATATAAACCATATTGGTCCTATTGCAAAGGGAAAAAAGCAAATTTTAGGTTCAGAAAAACATCCATTTTCCAAAAAAAAGTTTGTTTTTCATCAATTACTTTGGCCAAACTCCAACTAGCTCTCCAATTGGATATCCTCTAAATGGCTAAACTAAAATTTAATGTTGTATTTGAGAAAATTTATACATCTTTATAAGCTTAATATAGAAATATAGGCTGTGTAAGGTTAAATAGAAGTAGCAACACATAATTAGTGCATGCAATATTAAGCACATTAGTTTAAGTTCAAGATCCCTTAAAAGTGAGCAATAATAACACTGTTGAACTGTTGATTACATTTTTCTATTTTATTGAAGTGAACAGAACTGGGGACTTTAATTTTAGATTAAACTGTAGTCTTCTTTGCTTTATTATAAATCTTGAACAGTATTATTATTGCAAAAATTGTACAAAAGTTCAAAGATGAGAAGTCACATTGGACACATTCTTATAATAGAACCATATTATATTCTAAAATCATTTTGTACAATATCAATAATGATGGAGAAATCAACAACTTTTTTACTTGGCATTTCTTTAAACTCCATCTGCTCTTCTTCGGATTTGAGGTGATTATTATTTATTTAAATTGCACATATTAGAAAGTGTATCTAAATAATCCTTAGGTTATTAATAAATTATAAAAACTAATGTGGTTTTTGCAAAAAAAAAAATGCTTTAAGCAATTTAGCTCAGATTCATAGATTTAAAAAAAAAAATGTAATAAAGTAAAATAGGAAACAACTTGAAGAAAGTAATCTGTTAATTTAACACAAATTTTGAAAAACATTTCAGAGAATATTATAAAAAAGTTTAAAAAATATTTTCCTCACTGAATAAAAATTAAACTAATCCTCAATTCCTAAAGGCAGCAATCATAAGAAAAAAAAAATTTAAAAATCAGTAATCTGATCAAAAGATAATTATGACAGATATATATATATATTGGGGGAAAAAAAATTATTTTCATGATCAGGGAGCAATGAAATATTAAGATCTTATGGAAATTTCACATAGAAAATCTGTGAAGTGCAATATTTTCTTATCTCAAGAAATGATAACGAAACAAAAGTTTCAGCAAAGAGTTTCTTCCCCTCCTTCCTTTCACATGAGGGTCGTAGATATTCTTATCAGTTCTTTCTTAATACAACCTTTGGTGCATAAATCACCTTAGCTTATGCTCCACTAGGATGGTATCAGTCAAATATGTTTTTACAATTCGTCCTTATATTGGAGTTTCAAACCTTATTTCTTTGGACCTATCCTTACACTTTGTCAATATAAGGTATATTTATGGTTTTGATTCAACTTTTGTTTTTTGTGTTATGGGTCCATTTTGAAGAGTGTGAAAAAATAATGAGAAACTTGGACTTTTAAACAGCCATTTTATTTAGCTTTATTATCTTCTTATTATTTATTATCTTCTGCTTATTATTATTATTTAGCTTTATTATCAGAAAACTTATCATAAGCAAGCCTATAAATAATATTGTTTAGTAAGTTAAAAAAATATTTTATATAAATATTTATTTGATTGTGGTTTATTATCCCACGAAAATTTTAAACAATTAATGAAAGGGAATAGAATAAAAAAATCTATTTGTCCCAGCCAGGACTCGAACCTGGATCTCCTGCTTGCCGGGCCGGTATGCTATCCATTGCACCACCGGGACGAGCTAGATAACTTATTAAATTCCCACCAGAATAGCGAGACCCTAACCCACGAGAAAGACGAATACATCGTCTTAAACTCCAAGGAGCTGACATTGTCAAGCTATTTGTCGACTCTCGCCATTTACTTTTTTAATTTTTTTCTTTATAAATATTTATTTGGTTGCGGTTTATTATTTTATTCTATTCCCTCTCATTAATTGTTTAAAATTTATGTGGGATAATAAACCACAACCAAATAAATATTTATAAAAATTTTAAAAAGTAAATGACGAGACAAACATTGAAAACAAGTACAATTAAGAATTTCATGTTTAATAAGAAACCTTTAAACTTTTTAGTGCATATTAGCTTTAAAAATACAACATTAAATAATTCAAACTTCTGAAAAAAAAATTATACTCTAAAATAATAAGTAGTAAATAATTTCTTTATTGGAAGTGTGACTAATGCCACTAAGTTATTGTGGACAGGATTCACCAGAGTTCACCGAACATATGACCAAGTTTCAGAGTGTTAGATGCTGTTACTAAAAATGTTTTCTATTAGTTAACACTAGTCATATTTGTCAGAAACGATATAGAGGGATTTACACAAGAGGTTAAAAGATAGAGGGCTATCAAGGTAAACGACCCTTAACCGTGGGAAATATTCAACATATATCATCCACATTTTTGTTTACTACAATAAAATAGAAAAATACAATTCACGGTTCAATAATGTTATGAATGGTAGTTTTAAGGTTCAACTTGAATCTAAATTAATTTTAGGCAAAAACTATCTAAAGTATTTTCATAGAAAAATAAACCACATTTTAAAAAATAAGGAAACATTGTAAACTGATCATCAAAAAGGATGCATAGAAATTATTCAGTAACCAAGATAACAAACTGTTACGGATTCACATAAGGATTCAAATTTTTCTAGCTTCAAAGCATAAAAGAATGTTATAGATAGTCATAAGGAAATAATTCTTATCATAGGAAATTCATAAATAATAATTTTTAATGAAAATCAACATATTTTATATTTAACATTAATTTAATAAAGGAATATTGAGTTAAACCATAAGCAGTAAATAAAAAAAAAGTATTTTAAAATTACTAATAAGAATTTTAAAAAACAACAAACTAAATCCGTTAATTTTATAAATATTATTTTTTGTGGCATTTAATCCCACGTAAATTTTAACAATTTTTAGTACAAGGGAAAAGAATAAAAAATCTAACTTTCCTGGCTGGGACAGTTAGATTTTTTATTCTGTTCCCTTGCACTAAAAATTGTTAAATCCATTAATATTCAGCAAAATGAAGGACTTACCATTTCAACAGTTCCATCAAAAGGGAAATAAAAAAATATAAACTTTCTTAATATTGAAGCTTCTCCATCAAACCATTCAGCAAAAAATGCATACTTATCAGTGGTAGAAACTTCATTCTAAAAATAAAAAAAAAAAAAAATGTCTAAACTTCATTAACAACTGAAATGAAAAGCATCATTTAACACTTACTAATGCAACAGGCATATTTATTATTTAATTTTGCAATCAAAACTTAAGAATTAAAAAAAAAAGTTTTTCAAGTCAGTCAAGAAAGGATGTAGCTTCCCTAGCAACAGATAAATACTGTTTGAATATGGCGCCTTGACAGCAACTTATGCTTTACAAAAAGCTCCAATAAATGACAGATAATGACTCTTTAAACATCAAGGTCAAAGAATAAACTTGACCTCCTGCTAAATAAACTAATATTATATTTTACTTCGAAATATTTATGATCTGTTACCAGAATAGGAAACTAAAAACAAATGTCTTGGGAGTTTCTTTATCTTTGGCGCAAATTAAGCATCAGTTTAGATAACAGTGTAAGAGGTTTCATTGACAATGTTAACAAACATCATTTATTTAGTTATTTCAACTTAGTGTTAATTTGTTTATGTGAACGAAATATAAATTTTTTTTTATAGATATATTAGATTTAAAGGATAGCCAATATGGGCTCTTTTCAAAACGTTTTGAGAGTGAACTGTTCCATAATAAGTAATTGCAGATCTCAGTGTATTTCAAGGTGCGATTTAAATAAATATAGTCTAATAAGAAATATATTCTTAATGTTTCCTGAGATTTGAAATAGAATGATTTTATAATTTATTAATGAAATCAACGTGAATTATGATAATGAGAAGGAAATAGTCAGGATTCATGAAGTGAGTTATAAATAAAAGAATGAATGATTTTAGTTTAGTCATCGTATCCACCAGTTTTTTTAGGCTTTAAAAAAAAATTGAAGTAAAATAGATACAACTAATGACTACAAATTAATAGAGTTTTGTACCATAGTTTATTTTATTGGATTTCCAAAATCACATTAGGTCTTTCAGTGGGGTTGTGAAAATAGCAACTTCCAAGTTGATGTATTAGGTTCTCCTGCAAATACTACCTTAAATTTTTATTTAAATAAAAATTTTATTTCACTTCTATTTAGTTCTGTACATTTTTTTTTATAAAGCTAATAATGACAGAGAAAGTAAGATTTTAAATTTTGGTCCCCATCTAAACCTCCACTCCCCCCAAACTGATTTCAGCCATTAACAAACTCATCCAATGACTTACAAAAAAGATCTTAAATTTCAAATTTTGTTTTATTATTTTAAAAATTGTGGATAATAGAGCATATATATATATATAAATATAAAATTTATTCTCAACTAACAGTTCTCATTTCTTATATTTTAGCCAGATTGACAATTAAGAGTAGGGCTTACCTGAACCCTAAATTATTAATTTATTGTCTAGGACCCACAATTAATTGTTTTTATTAATGAAATTTGCTATTAAATTTAAAATGAGTGACCAAATTAATTATAAAGCGAAATCAGGATTATCTGAAATGTCAAAAGTAATTACAAAAAGTTTTTTAAAAATGTTTTTAGCATAATATTGAGTGGAGTAATGAAACTTAGCACAGACCCTCTTATTTTAAAATATAGAAATCAAATTTAGAATTTAGGTTTTCTATTGTAAACTTTTGAATAAATTATTTTTGGCCAAAATGAGATGGAGTGGGGGTTCAGTGAAAGANATCATAATCTAAAACTTTAACAAATAAATAAAAATAAGAATTATGAAAAATGCATGAGAGCATGCATGAAAAATTATGATTATGATATATATATATAACCTGTGTGTGTGTGTGTGTGTGTGTGTGTGTGACACACACACATATTTTGATGAATATGTTGAAAAACAACTAAATTTCAAAAAATCTTCAAAAACCTCATTAGCTACATTCCTTTGAAATTCGCTGATATACTAATATGGTTTGATATTTAAGCTTCTTTTTGAAAATAGTTGTGATGAGTTTATTAATGGCTAAAAGCAGATAAAACAGAGACCAAAATGTATAATTTTTTATAGCTTTGCTATATTTAGTGTTATAAAAAGTGATTTGAAAATAAATATAATTATATAACATTTAATCTGCATTAATAGTAAAATATAATTTTCTAACTATTATGTTCTCTATAAGTTAAAAAAAAAATAAATAAATAAAAACCCATATTGAAGAATAAAACTGTGATGGTCGAGCACTGCATCTACTCTTTCCTCCTAGAAAGTTTAGTGTCAGCCTATTGTAATATGCTGTGTGTGTCTGTGCCCTGACGGCGCCTTTACATCTTGAGTTAAAATTTTTACAGTGGGAAGTATAATAATATTTGTTTACTTTTTTTTTTTTTTTTTTAAAGTCTATTGATTTCTTTTAAACCTTGAAGCTACATAAAATTCTTGAAGTATTATAAGTAATAAATAACATCGAAAATAATATTAGAAGTATTATAAGTATTAATTGTGATTATTACATCAGTACAATTTTATGATTAGACTTATGGATTTTATGATTTTTTTGTATTAATTTAATTGTAAGTATCTTATGCTAAATAAACTTGGTAAAGACAATTTTTTTTATTAAGAGCAACAGTTTTTAGAACTGAAAAAAAAAATATCTTTTACAAGACATTTTTTAACTGTCATTCATTTGAATCAGTAATTCAACTTAAATTATACCAAATTTAAAGATATGGATTAAAATTTTAGAAAAGAAGTACAAGTTTTAAATGGCAACTTTGAATAACAGGCAATTTTTTACAATCAAGCCAAGAAGTTTTGGATTCGATTAATTTTCATATCTTACAACATGTAAGATGTTAATAAACAATAATAATAATAAACATTATCTTTCTTATATATTTAAACTGCTTTCATTACAATTTTTTTAAGATGGAATTTTATTTATTTTAGGTTATCAACATCTTCCCTCACTTACTTACCTAAGCAATCAATTGAAGAAAAATTAGGTATTGAACCCCGTCCAAAACGTCCTGCTTCACCATTTTTGAAATTTGCAGTTCAGATTAGGCCAAATGTTCTTCAGGAAAATCCTAATGCTAAACCTCAAGGTACGTGTTAAAAAAAAAAAAACTTTTGATCTACTTTAATCATAAACCTTAATCATACATTGTTCTATAGCTATTCACCTTTAACAATTTGCATATCACCTAACTTTGAGGCCTTGGAGACCTGATAAAAGTTTAGGGTCTTGTAGGTTTGCTACAATAATTCAAGCGGGTGTGATATCCCTCATGGCTCACAATCGGATTCAAGAGGAAAAATTTTTTGGCATATCTAAACATGAATATTCATCACTTGCTGATAATCGATTGCTTGAAACAGCTATGTTTGTAGTTTCAATTATATGGTCAGATTATGTGTGTGTATATTTTTTTGCAAAAAGAATCTAGAAGTGAAGTGTTGAAAAAATGTTGTGCCACTTAGATTAATGAATAATTTCATTTTAATTTGTGAGTTTTCACTTTTTTTCCTGTTTAACATTTCTGAGCAATAGATATTATTACAACTCATATGATTGTTCAAATTTTTTATGTAATAATTACTGTATATAATAATTGGTATTAATAATTATATACAAAACATTCTATAAGTTTTAAGGTTGTTACATTTTTATTTATTTATTCTTAACAGTATATTGGTTCTAGGTTTATAATTATTATATTTTACGATTTTTATAAATTTGTCAAATATGTTAGATTGATAGATATGCTTTTTTGTTTAGGCGATAAACATCTAGGTTATTAGATTTTTATGCCCAAATGAAATGAATATGTTAGAGATGTCGAAATTTGGAAATGGGGGATAGATAATTTTGATTTTTAAATGCATGCTACCTACAGAATTATCCATGAAAACACTTCCCCATCTACATTGATTCAATATTAGGTTGATTTTTGTTTGAAACGGTTCAGCCGAATAAACATAGTCAACCTATTTTTTCTTGTTTCTTTTTTTTTTTAATTTTTTTCCCTCGTCTGTTTTATTTCATTTTATTTCCCCCTTACTGTTATTTGGGAAAGTATCTCTTCTTAATAAAATAAATAATTTTAGAAAGGAAAATCCCAATTAGGGCTTGAAAAGCTAGAAAATCTGTCTCGCTCTTGTTGCATAATATAAGCAGATTTACTATGTTTAATAAAGGAGGATATAAATAAGAACAAGTGAGTACATTTAATTTAAAAGGAGTGTTTAGTAGGAGAGAAAAAGCAGAGTTTAGGGGAAGGCATAAATTTCCGACAGGAGGGCAGATCACTGGCATTTTATAGATCTCCTTTTTAGATTAATTTTTCTAAAATAATAGGGGTCTATGAAGAAATGATAATGAAATTCATGTTTAACGTAATAAATAAAATGTTTAACTTTCTTTATAAATATTTTGCTTCAATCATACCAGGTATGCAAGTGTAAAATGTCGTTTTATTCCAATAGAATGCGCTCTTAGCCTATTGAAGGATTTGCTTATCTCTAAACGCTATTTTGTTTGTTAGTCATTTGTTTACAAAAGTCAGTTGTTTTTAAGTCGTTTACGTGGACGTTCATACCTTTCTTTGGTGTTAAAAATGTCTAATTTTAAGCCAAATAAAGAGCATTTGCGGCATGTCATGATTTTCTTATTTAATCAAAAGAAAAAGGCATCTGAATGTCATCAAATTTTTGTTGAGACTTATGGCGATCTTGCTCCAACCGTCAAGACATGTGAACGTTGGGTTAACGTTTCAAACGTGGTGATTTTGATGTTACTGATCAAAAACGAGAAAATCAACCAAAAAAGTTTGAGGACTTCGAATTGCAATCTTTATTAGACGAAGACAATACCCAAACCCAACAAATGATGGCAGAACAGTTGAATGTCACTAGGCAAGCCATTTCCGATCGCCTGAGAGCTATGGGAAAGATTCAAAAGGTTGGAAAATGGGTTCCACATGAATTGGACGAACAACAGATGGAAAAACGAAAAACTGTGTGCGAAATGCTGCTTTTACGCCACAAAAGAAAGGGTTTTTTGCATCGAGTTGTAACTGGCGATGAAAATTGGATTTATTTTCAGAATCCCAAACGAAAAAAATCATGGGTAACGCCAGGACAACCATCCACATCGAGTGCAAGACCGGATCGTTTTGGGAAGAAGACAATGCTGTGTGTGTGGTGGGATCAGAAGGGAGTAGTCTACTACGAGCTTCTCAAGCCCGGCGAAACAGTCAATACCGAGCGCTACCGACAACATTGATCGAAAAACGCCCAGAATGGGCTCACAGGCACGCCAAAGTCATTCTTCAGCATGATAACGCTCCTGCACATTCAGCCAGATTGACTAAGGAAACGATTTCTTCGCTTGGTTGGGAACTCCTACCCCACCCGCCGTATTCACCTGACCTGGCGCCTTCTGATTATCACCTCTTCTCATCGATGGGACACTCATTGGCGGAGCAACACTTCAACAATTTCGAAAACGTACGAAAATGGCTCGATGAATGGATTTCAAATAAAGATGAAGCATTCTTTTGGAATGGTATCCATATATTGCTCGAGAGATGTACAAAATGTGTAGAAAGCGAGGGCCAGTACTTTGAATAAAATATATTATACTTTTTTTTAAATTACTGTGTATATATTTTAAGAAATAAACGACATTTTAAACTTGCATACCTGGTATATTGGATGCTAAAATGCTTTTAAATTTGTTATAATTATTTTTGGATAAAGATCTATAAGTATTGTTTATTTGGATCACTCCAAATGAATGACTTTAGTACAAAAAATATAATTCACCCAACAGTACTAGGTTGGGTAAGGTTTTATTTTTCATCTTGAAATATAAAACCTTCTTATTCTAAACACCAATGGCACTGAGTAGGCTTTTATTTCTCAATAAAAGACTGTCTGGGGCAGGACTTGAACCTCAGTGCCAGACTCGAGTTTTATTCAGAATTGAGTGAATTTATTTAGTGATTTATAATAAATAGTTGATAATATTTACTTTCCAGAAATAATCAAGATAATTTCTGGGCAGTGGAAAAATGTAGATTCCAAATTAAAAGAAAATTTACAATCACAATTTAGTAGAGAAAAGGAAAAATATTTAGAAGATTTAAAGCATTATGAACAAAGACTTAGTCCAGATGAAAGAGATGAAGTTGCTAAAGCTAAAGAACATATTAAAACTGTTAAGGAAAGGAAAGTGTTGAAGAAAGTAAGTAATCACTTGTTTAATTTTTAACACAATTTTTATTTTATTATATAGTGTAATATTATAATCAGAATACTCTATTAATTAACATTACAATATACATATTATATTANTATATATATAAATAGGTACTTTGTAACAATTACAAGTCAGAGGGTACTTAAACAATTTTTAAAAGTTAAACTAATTTTAAACGATTAAATGCTAGGGAATAGAATAAAAATCTAACACTCCCAGCCAGGGCTCGAACCTGGATTTCCTGCTATCCGGGCAACCTTTGTTAGATTTTTTATTCTATTCCCTAGCATTTAATCATTTAAAATTTATGTGGGATAATATACCACAATAAAAATAGATAAATAAAAATTTATAAAATTAATCTAATTTTGAAACAGTTAGAGAATTTATCATTAATTTAAAACGGACAGTGAATAAATATGTACTAATTGAAATGAAATATTTTTATATACGTATATTTCATTTTTAAATAATGAATAAAGGCCATTTAAAATGTCAATTTTTGTAAATAGGTAAAAATCAAATTAAATACATTAAAATTTTATATTCTGCATATGACCACAGAAGGGAGTGTATATGAAGTTATTGTTTGACTGTCTTACTAAATGCTTTATTAAGCAATTTTAGTGAATTCCAAAGGAATAAAGCTATTGATGATGTTCTCGGGATAGATTTTTGAACATTTTTTTACAACCTCCTATTATTTTTTAATAATTCTTTATATTACTTCTGTTTAAAATTATATTATTTAAATAATGAATTGCTGAAAGTGACCATTTAAATTTATATTGACTTTTATCTGTAGATACTTGTTCTTTCCTTAACATTTTTTGATAGGTAGTGTGGTAGATAAAGGATAATGACATATATACTAAACTGCGAATTTCAGTTGTTATTGTTTTGTTCTTTCTAAAATGAAGTATGTAGTTGTTGGCTGTAACATTTGTAATTTCTAGTTATCTTTAGTGATCTTTCTCCTGATACCTAAGTGTACATTCAATTTAACATAGATGTAAAATAAAAACCAGATCCAAAATAAGTTATTTAATTGAAATGTAATGTTCTTTTCCTATATGAATTGTGTATTCATGAAAAGAAAAAAATAGTGGGATTTAGGGAGGCAGATATACTTTTCATTAGCATCACAGTGAAGGTTGCTGATCTTTAGCTCATATGGAGTACTACACTGGTGAAAGATGAAGTGTTCTAATATGCATGACCAGGAGTTTTTGTGAATGTCTTTCAGAAAAGAAAAACTATCGCAAAACTCCAGGTATATGAGACTGAATAAGACTACCTATTGATAGATGAGACTTAACTCTGATTTCTCCGTTCTTTGGGAGTCCAGGAACCTTTTAAAAGCTGGCCTTGGGATTAGCCTTTTTTGTAAATATCTGCTTGATTCTTATTTCAATCAAAGAAAGATAATAAATTTCTAGCTAATCATAAATTTATACATTACATTCTTAAAATTTCAGAATTGCTGGCTTAACTTAATCCATATTCTATCATACCTTCTATTATCCCCGTCTTCATTGGTTTCTGCAAACCATCTTCTGTTGGCGAGCGCTTTCGGACATTATCCATCCTTGTAGCTGAATACATGTGTTCACTGTCACTGTCTATATTCAACTGCAGTTGCTATGGGAAATAGCATGAAATTTATACATCTATTAAAAATTAAAAGTGCTAAAATAAAATTAAATTAATTTAAAAAATTAAAAATGCTAAATATAAATTAGTTTAATTTAATTAATTAAATGTATGCACTTAACTAGATAAGCATAC
>KZ806918.1:306794-341818 GCA_000696205.2 Oncopeltus fasciatus | reverse complement strand
AACTCTCATACCTTATATTCTCCGTCTTCATTGGTTTCTGTACACCATCTCCCGTTGGCGAGCGCTTTCGGACATTGTCCATCTTCTGGCCGAATACTTATTATAATATTCTTATTGAGTATAATTACTTTTCTTGGCTGTGTTTTTAATCATTAACTGTAAGTTGTCTTATATATTAAACAATGCTCCTCTTGTTTTCAATGTGAATATAAAAGAAGCCATTGATTTTTTCCTGTAATTACACCAACCATTACTGATTTTAATAGTTTATTATTATTTATAAACTATGCGTTCATTTCACCTGATTATGTTCCATGTGTTAACAAATTTCAACCAGTGCTTCTTGATAGTATTCATACACCAAAAAAAATATTTATAATGATTATTCAAGAAAATATATTATACCATATAAACAAACTTGACAGAAATCTATGTACAATTAACTGTAGCTATGCTGTGCAGCTAAATTATTATTTACATGGGCGAAGGGTCATATTATAGAGAAGTTTTATTTTAAATAAACTTTTCTAATTTTAACATCTATGCTGATATTTATTCAGGAGTTTCGAATACAATTTAGTATAAAAAAAGAGTCACATAATTAACTAGAACCTTATATCACCATGGCTTAGTCTCAACTGTCTAGAAGTAAAGATTACCCAAAATTTTCTAAAATATTGATTTGTCGATATTACCGATGGCACTATAATTTGCCTAAGATATTTTCATAGCACAAGTTTAATAATTTATTATTGATTAATTTTTTTAAATTGCAGTTAGTAACTTAGCAGTTAGTTACTTTGCAGAAGTAAGGATCAACTGCAATTAAAAATTACTATAAATAATATTAGCCCAATGAATTGTAAAACTTGGAAAATGGTATGTATAAGTGAATCTACTTAAAAAGAGAATAATACAGCACTTTGAAAAATATAGGTAACAGAATGAATAAAACTTCAATGACTAATCATGTTCTTAAAAGAAAACATTTGTTCGATTTTGAAAATATAAAAGTATAGAGAAGGAGGAAACTTGATGTAACTTAAATTTAAAGAAAATATTCATGTAACTCAAAATTAAAAAAGCCACCTACTAAAAAACAGGATAAAAGATGTGTATATATATATATATTTGTGTGTNATATATATTCAATTATGATTATAAATAAATTAAAAAACTTTCCCCCAACAGGCCATAAAGGCCCCAGGGGTACACATTAATTAATGAAATTAAGGACTTGTTTATTCTTGACCTACGGTATAATGGAAAAGGCGTATGGCCAGCACTCCTTTCCAGCTAACTGATTTTTCTCATCTTGTGAATATTAGAACCTAGTTGCAAAGTCAGGCTCTATACTGTTTGGGAAGAAAGAATGGAGAAGCAACCTACCTACTTAAATTAAATACCTTCTTTAGTATCTCTTTGGCATATAAATTTTATTATGTGTAAGTATTGGAAATAATTCCTTAATATTTTTTTTTTAAATAATGTTATGTAACATAAATGTCAAAAATATTATGATCCATACATTTTTAACAATAAAAAAGATAGTACTGTTTTTGAATTTCAATTTCTTTCTACTCTTCTCACTCTTAACCGATTTTAGTCTGCATTTGACTGCCAGAAATACTCAATTTGGCTTCATTATTTTGAAAAGGCTAGAAAGTGGAAATACAAAAACTAACTTAAATCAACTGTTATGTTTTTTCTCATATTCTTCCAAGACTTCTACATGCAGCCTTTGGAGAAAACCTTCCGAAAAATGATATAAAGTAGGATTGGTGAAGAATTGAACTTTTTCAAAAGTTAAGATAGCAATGTAAGTATTTTGATTTCCTTTTTAGGAAAACAGTTTCCTACAAAAAGGCTTAACAATAAAATATATTTATATCAATATGTAATAAATTCAAACAGAGAGTTTTTGGCCATAGAGATTATTAGTAAAGAATTGTTTGTTGGTGTTCATTCAAGGTTGATCCAAAAAATACAATTAGGGCTGTCATGAAGGCAAGACGGGGACTCTCACCTTCATGATAGCCCTGAAGATGGCTTACAATGTCATCCAAAATGTCGGCAGATAATAAAATACATACAAAATACATTTTTTTAAATTGTATTTTTTTTTATCCACTATCACCGAACCCTTACAAATTCTCTACTTATAATTCATCAATTTATCAATACCAACTTGGAGTCTAGTGTATAATATCATCTGATATTAAAAAACTTTTTTTAGTATTTTATAAAGTGTAGTACACCTTTCTTGTGTACTTGATCTTATAATAATGTAAATATTGTTTACACATTAAAATTTATTTATTTGCACTAATTAAAATAATGATTGATATTTTTATTGTAGAAAAAAGAAGATCTTGGTTGTCCAAAGAGACCCCCCCCACCTTTCATTGCATTCTTTACATCTAAACTATCTGGTAGAGGGAATATGCCTTTTGATGTAAGTTTCAAAATTTTATATAAAAAGATATGTTAAAAAGAGTTTGGTTAATATCAATAATATCTGTGCATTTTGTTTTTATAACACAATATGTATTCTCATACCTTATATTCTCCGTCTTCATTGGTTTCTGTACACCATCTCCCGTTGGCGAGCGCTTTCGGACATTGTCCATCTTCTGGCCGAATACGTACGTTCACTGTCACGGTCCGTATTCAACTGAGTGAGGTTAATTCGCTTTCTCTTTCTTATGGAATCTTTTTCAATGTGACTGGAAAAAATTTGGCTGCCAATCTAGAAAACCTTCTAAATTTCCTTTTGAAAGCCACAAAAAATCTTATGAACCTCAGGATCACTTTTTATTGGATCAACTTCATTAGTTATTGTTTGTCAAAAATGAAAACTCTGTTTGGCTATGGCTGTATGAAAGTTAAGTTTATCTTACATCTGTAAAAGTATATAAATTATTTACATTTTTGTCAATTATAATATATAGATAACAACTCTTAAGAAAAAAAAAATAAAAAAAAGGACAGAAATTATTAGACGAAAAATAATAATTTTTAATTTTAAAATAATAATTAAAAATTTTCTGTATTGGAGCTAGTTTGTCATTAGCTTTTCTCTGGTATTTGAAGTGACATCATTAAATTTGATATACTTCAAAATATCTCGGAACCTACCTCTACTCATTGCCACAGACATAGAGCACAAACAGGTCTTGGGAAACAATTTTTTCCCTCTCAATATCCATACTTATTGCTACCAGCTTCATGAAACCCATTAGTAGTAGTATCCTTAGAAAGTTTTCATTTCAATAACATCCATATCAGCTATTTTATTTTCAGTAATAAATAATTGAAAACATTCTAATTCCGTCTTTATATCCTTATAGTTTCTGTTAGTCCAACTGTCTGACGAAGAATATTCAAAGACTTAGTTTTTGTAGGAAAATTATTTACGTAATTTCATAATCTGCCACAAACTTCTTCATCAGGTTCTGATACTTCTCCATCACTATCTTGCGAAAGAATTTTCCAAATCTTCTGGTGCATTTAGTTCAAAATCACTAGTCACTAACTGGGGTGTTCACTCGTACACATTCAGAAAAAGGAAAATATTCAGTAATACTTGGTGAAATTCATAAATATTGGAAACCTGAGTAAAATTGGCAGTCTTCACCACCAGAGTGTTAAATAAGGGTTTTAAAACAAAATGTTTCATAGGTACATTGTCTGGTTTGGAAGATGACTACCAGATGTCTTGAAGAGGAGAAATATTTAAAAAGATTATTGTTTACTAGAGGAAGGAGACTTGTGAAAATATAGGACTTAAGATTAATGAGAACAAAACCTCCACATATCTGAACCCTCATATTCTGTAGAAAGAAAGAGAAGCACTTCTTAAAATCAGTGATTACTTTGTCAATCTCAAGAATTTTATCCGTCTTAACCTACATAGCAAAAACAATTGTAGAAACTAGGGTAGGGGGTAATGTATGTTTTAGAGTATATGTGGAAATGCCACATATACCTATGTGGTTTTTATAACTAAAAGAAAAAGGCACATACACAAAAATGTTGGCTCATATGTGTGGAATACATAAAGAAGATGTATTTAAGGCTGGCAAACATGCCAGCAAGGACACTGTAGTAGTTATCTTAATTGTTGAATAAGTTTTTTATTTAAATATATTAATTTATTATTTGTTAACATAGTTCAACTATGCAGGTATATTCTCTTTAGAAGATTTCATCTTCCAGTTATCCTTGTTTACTAATTTTAATAGAAATTTTTTGAAGAAATAAATCATTTTTATTTTTCAAAACTTGTTAGTATCTTTAGTATTTATGACTATTATTCTTTCAGGAATTTGTAAGAAAAGCATCTTCTGACTGGGAAGCTTTATCAGATACTGAAAAGAAGCATTATGATAATACATATAAAAAAAATTTGGAGTTATATAAAGATAAACTAAGTATTTGGGAAGATCAGATGAGAGAAAAAGGTTTTGAGGACTTGCTTTCACCACGTTCCCCAAAGGTTTGTATTTTTACCCAATCCTCAAAATATGCTTTCCCAGAGTCACTTTGAATGGAAGCATTACATTTTTGTAGATATTTAACAATTTTGGTTGTATTTAAAATATTTGTATTCTTTTAATTAATGGGTTTTTTTAGAGAAATGAAAAATTGCTGCCTTATTTATTCCCCATGTATCTATTCTATTTAAATAATTTATTTTGTAGTATACTGAGCACTATCATTAGTTCTTAATAAATAAATTATACCTAGTTAGAAATGTAAAAAACTACCAAAAATCTCAACCCTTGCATATCAAATTTCCTTGTGAACTAATTATGGAAGTTTCTAAAACTAATTCAAATGTTAACAATTTTTATTCTGTTCTGTTAAACTTAATATTATTTTTAGCAGATTTTCCATGTTTAAAACAAGTTTTTAGTTGGTGTCCTGGCATGTACTTCAAAATATTTAAAATTTTTCTAAATTAAAATTTGTTATTTAAACAACTTATTTATTTTAGTAAGAGACAAATACATTTCATGGTTTTATATTGTTAAAAAATTGTTATACTTTTTGTATCATAGTCAACATGAGCTCTTACGAGATGTGGCTATTAAATAATAAAACTTTTACTGTAAAATATTTTATTTTAAATTTATACATATATAGTTTTTATCATGTTCAATATACACCCCTCCTCTATCCTTATAGCCCTCCATGCGAATTTTCCATTGTTCGAAACAGTGCTTGAAGTATTTTTCTGTAAGCTCCTGCATGACATGTGCCGCTTTTTCTTTCACACCTTCAACAGACTGTAATCTTGTTCCTTTTAATGTAGATTTGACCTTGGGGAACAGATAAAAATCACATTGTGCCAGGTCAGGCAAATAAGGGGGATGGTCTAAAACTGGGATGTTGTACTTGGCTAGAAACATCTTGCAGACAATGCATTGTGAGCCGGCGTGTTGTCTTAACGGAGAACTCATTACTTGTTCTTCCACAGTTCAATTATTTTTTTCCTTACTCTTTCGCAGAGTTGAGCAAGGACCTTATGGTAGTAATGTTGATTAATAGTTAAACCTTCAGGAACCCAGAGGAGGTACACAATCCCATGAATGTCGAAAAAACAATCATCATAATTTTTAATTTTGATTTGCTCATTTGAGCTTTGACATTTGGTTTCGGGATCATAAGTAAAAAAACCAAGATTTGTCACATCTTTCCAAGAAGTTCAGGTCATTTGTTATAAAGTGTCAGTACACACTTTTTTTTACGAGCTTCGTTTTGTTCGATCATGAGAATTTTAGGCACCACTTTCGCTCACACTTTTTGCATGTTCAAATTGTTATGCAATTTTTGTTAATTCTAACAGTTTCAGCAATCTTGTGAATTCAGATTGAACATGATGACTGATGTTTTCAATATTTTCATCCATTTTGGACGTGGAAGGGTGGGGTCAGGCATCTTCAACATCTTCTCGGCCATCTTGGAAATCCTTACCACTCAAAAACTCGCGCACATGATTAACATTCATCGCCATCAACTTCTTTTTAAAAACGATAACTTTCAGTAAATGTTTTAACTAATTTCATGTAAAATTTCACAACGATTCGTTGCTCTACTATTACACTTATCATGTTTTTGGTTAAATGAAACAAACATGTTTTACATAAATGAAGATTACGTCAAGACTGATTTTTAGACTAACAGAGGAGGCATTGCAATCGAAAGAGAAGGCTTTATGCTGCACAACTGTTAGTCGTTTGGAATTGGGGTATGCGTAGTTCTTCTGTAACAGCATCAGTTTCATTATTTAATAGCCCCACCTCACATTTTACAGTTTCTAGCAGTGTTAAGTATACATAAGAGACAAAAGGCTTATCCTGTTAGTTTTAAACTTTGGATAGATTCACATTGGAGGTATATTCTAAAAGTGAATCACTTATACTTATCTAAGTGGCAAATACCTGATTTTCAAATCATGTAGCTGTTACATTGAACTGTACTTCTGCATAAATAATTCATATGGATATCCTATTTATAGAATGGAAATTTCGACATAATACAGCTTAAGTAGATTAAAAAAATAAAGTTTTTAATTATTCTTAGTAAAACTATCTTAGTAAAAGTATCATGCTCTGTGGTATTATGGTTTTACCTGCCAGAAGGTCTTGACCATCAACATAGAATGCATATTCAGAAAGGTTTTTAATTTTTAAAATTATCATTTTAAACTCATATTAACATTATAAAGTCAGATTACATTTCTTCATCCACCTTATGAAATCACTTGAACACTATTTCTACACATAATTTTGATATATGAAATTTATGTGTTAACAAATACCTTCTCAAAGTCCATAAAAAAAATTAGTATAATTTTTTTTCTCAAGTATTTTTTCTGTAAATTTTTGGAAGAACCAAAACTGGTGCAAGTGGCAGGTATCCCATGCTATTGAACTAATATAAAGAAAATACTTTGCTATTTCTGATTGGAAGTCATGCATTAACGGACAATGACTTCCAGCAATGTTTGCTTGTTCTTTCCTTATTGCATTATCTGAGTGGGTTTTGAATATTCCTTACATAGTATACTTTTAAAGTTTATTAGAATTCAAAAATATCTAGATATTAGCCTTCCCTCTTTTGTTTTTTCCCTCTAATAGAATCAGGTGTTGCCCTGACTTGAATATCTAATCTATAGACTGTATTATACCTTAGTGATTAACAATGTGGCTAGTCTCTCTGCCTGTTTCAACAGGAGTCAGCACGTCTCTAATTAACCTTCTATATCAAGCTCTCTCTCTCTCCTCCCACCTCTCCCCTCATTTACATACATATATTTCCAAATAAAATTCTATAATGCTTCGTAATCACAGTAAAACAAGATTCTTAGAAAAATAGTAATCATTTTAAGGCTTTTTTGAAGTAAAATGCTATAATCATCTGTTCTGATAATCCCCACATGATATATTTAAATATATAGACAGTTTATTACTCTGAGAGGTTTTGAAAAAAAATTGTAAGTTAATCAACAGGAATCCATATCTCCAATAACACAGACCACTGTCTGTACTTAATTTTTATTTTTACACTCAAGTATTTTAATATTTAAATTTTTAGATGGGTAAGCCAAAAGACGCTCCAAAAAGACCTGGAGGTCCATTTTCTTTTTACCAGCAGTTTAGACATCCTCAACGTGGTGAAGTGCCAAACCAAGTAATTTTTTATTTATTTTTTCTTTTTCATTCTCTATTTTATGTCACATTTATTTAAGTAATTCATATTTCTAAAAATTTTGGCTTCAGATAAAAACTATTTGATATTTTTCTTTAATGATTATACATTTGAAAATTAATGTGATAATGATTAACATAATTATAAAAATGTTAAACATTTATTACTAATTTTCATTTAATAATAATAAGATAATTAAATGAGTTAATCCCAAAGATGAGGCCTTAATTGTGAAGTGCAAAAATGATAGGAGATAAAAATACTACCAATGAATTGATATTGAGATGAAGTGTAGTATGAGAGTTCAGTAGAAAAATGGGAAAAATAAGTGAATTGAAAAGTCAAAAGAAATTTCCAAATTCACTTATTTTTTTCAATTCCTTCTCTCTTCAGAGTCAGATAACTCTGTTGGCATTCTAAACATATGCAGAGATGTAGAAAAGAATATGAAGATCTTAAAAAAAATCATGTCCACTTTAGAGCATAAATGAACAATTATTAAAAAACAAGGACTTATCTGTCTTGTAGGAAAGCAAAGGAAGGGGCCGTTGCATTTACCATTTATACTACCAGGACAAGTCACTAGTGCGGGGAATTTAATAACTTATCAGACTTGTCCTGGTAGCATAAATGGTAAATGCACCGGGCCCGGATAGCAGGAGATCCAGGTTCGAGTCCTGGCTGGGACAGTTAGATTTTTTTATTCTGTTCCCTTGCATTAAAAATTGTTAAAATTTATGTTGGATTAAATACCACAAATAAAATAAAATAAATTTAATATTAAACAAAGTACCCAATTTTTCTATCCCCATTCCTTGCCGAATAAGTATCATTATGAAATAATGAGTTTCCTTAACACTTCAAATTTATCGGGCTTAGCTGCTTTAAGAAGCCACAGCTTCCATTACTTATATGCCTGGAGTGGCAATTTGTTGTCTTTGCTGGCAGCCAAGAGGCTCGGCTATGAAGAAAGAAGTTCTTTCATCCAAAACCAGCTGAGCCCAACTTTGAAGTAAGTTTTAAGAATACTCAATATTTTATCGCCTAATTTATGACACAGTTCACGTCCAGCATTATTATGGATTATTATTTAATGGATTACAATAAAGTGTGAAAAGACTTTTTCCTCTGCTATTCATCAGTAAATGGTTTTTATATTATATATATTAGAAATTGAATGTAATATTTTTACCAATTTCTGGTCTGTTAGATTTATTATTGTAAAGCTGAATGGCAGACACTCCAGATTTTTCCATGAACCTCACACTCTATACTGTTTAATAGATAAGTTAGTTAGATTAATGTTTTTAAAATGTATGACTAGAATTTTGCAGTATTCTTTTTTTTAATAAACTTGCTACCTATTTGAAGAAAATAAAAAAATTTCATCTAATGAAATACATTTTCAGGAGTTTCAGAAATTGATTGCAGTTGAATGGGAAAACATGTCTGAAAAAGAAAGAGATAAGTTTGAACAGATGAGTAGAAAAGCTTTGGAAGACTACAACTTAAAGATGGAAGCATGGACTGAAGCAAAGAGAAAAATCAAGTCCAGATCTAAAGATGGGGTGCGAAATGAATAGGTTCGATTTTTCTAACTCAAAAGTGATGCCACTACTAACATATGAAATTATATATTTTTAAATTCATAAGAATGAAAATTTTATGTATTTCAGGTCTTTTGAACTCTTGTTTGCATTTTTTTTAAATTACTACTTAAGACAATAGTATCCAATATCTCTATGATGCACCATATTTTAGTTTATTTTTCTAGAAAATGGCCTATTGTAATCTACTCTAAAAATCAAAATCATAACATTAAAATATAGAAAACAATTAATGAGAGGGAACAGAATAAAAAAATCTATCTGTCCTCAGAGGACAAATAGATTTTTTTATTCTGTTCCCTCTCATTAATTGTTTNGTGCACTGTTCCCACATGTGAAAATAAAGCTGAAAGGTAAACATTTTTTAAGTGGAGTGCCTTCTGAGAGCTTGGAATAATGAATGTGCCACTCTCTCTGATGAAACTTGGCAAAAACCAGTTTCAAAAAATAGAGAAGTGTTTTAAATTTGGTGGCAATTACTTTGAGAAAATGAAATAATTAAATTAGTAGGGAATTTAAAAATACAATGAAAAAAATTGTTTTTTATTGCGTTTTTTTTTTATCAACCTTGACCTAACCCCAACAAATTCTCTACTAAAAATCATTACATCTTAATTTAATGTTTTATGTTTCAAGATACCTAGAATCTGAAAATAGAATAACAAATGTTTTTTAGCAAATTTTGTTCAAAATAAGTTTAGTTGCTTGCCACTATATTTAATAGAAACAGAATCATATTAGCCTAATGATACATTTGTTAAAGACCACTTTATTTTTTAATACATTTTTCAAGTTAATTAATGGTTAAATCGGAAAGGGGGTTTAGAGAGAGACTAAACTTTAAAATTTTAATCTTTGTTTGTTAATAATTCTTCAGATTTTTCATCATCAGCACATGTCCTAGAATAAAGTGATTGGCCTTATATTGAGAATTAGCCTTAGTTGTAAGGGTGGAAAGATAATAATTTTCTGAAATGTGTTTATGCTTCTGCAACAAACAAAGTTGGTCATACAGAAGACAGTCATCAAGATAACAAAATTCTCTGCTTTCTGCCTGCCTCCAGGGAGTGGAATTTGATAAGCAAGCTCAGAGAGGAAAAGCAATAGGGGAGCTAGAAGTAGAGTAGGGAGTTGAAGGACAGCTTGGAAGTGGAAAAGTTGCTTCCCTAGTAGAATTTAAAAAACAGCTGAAGAGTACGACTGAGTTACCAGAATCTGTCACTCACATACGCAAGAATACTATACAGATGAAGAAGATCTAGCAAGAGAGACTGACTGGATTGGATTGCAAAGAAAGGCAGAAGGCCTAGTAAAAAGTGAAAAGCAGAAATTCTAAGATGATTTTAGTTGGGGTTCGGTCGAGGTAGACTCTTTTTGAAAAGCAGAAACTTCACAGGAGGTGGTTTCAGAGTCCCTGTGCGGGTGAAATAAATAATTAAGATGACCCAGATAAAGAAAGAAATAAAGGCTTTGTAGAAACCCTCAATGAAGCAAAAAAGGAAGATAAGAAACCTGCAGCTCCTCCACCAATTCATCTAGTTAAGGTCCTAAAACATGGAGATGTTAAACAATTGTAACAACTTATTGCAAATGTGTATTATAAGATAGTAGCATTGAATAGAAAATCCGGACACCAGATTCAGATTCTTATAGAGCACTGGTGAAGAAACTGAATAAAGAAAAGAGACAATGGTATACCTATGAGGACAAAAACAGTTGACCTACCAAGGTAATGGCTAGGGCACTTCACACTACCTGTGACAAACATAAAATAATGGAGGACCTCAAATAAAGAAATTTTAAAATATTAGATGTGGTTAAAATTATTAAAAAAGAAAAAATTACAGATGACAGGGGCAGAGAGCAGTGCAGGAGGAGATGACTTCCACTGTTCATGCTTACATTTGACAACTCGGAAAATCAGGATAAAATATATAATATGAGCTCAATCCTCAGCATGAGAGTGAAAATTGAGCCATTCCAGAAAACCACGAATTTGATACCTTAGTACAAAAAATGCTTAGGCTTCAACCATACACAAAAATTTCAATAAAGAATTCTCAATTGGAGCACCAACTTAATGGCCTAATGATCGTTATAAGATACCAGATCTGATTGACTTCTACATAGTAAAGGGAAAATCTAATAAGTATATTAATGTCAAAAATATAGAGAATTTTTCCTCAGACCACACACTAGTCGTAACTACAATTAATGATAATGTTACTTCTCTATCCAGATTGCCTAGGCTCATAAATAACAACACCCTTTTTAAGCAATTAGTGGAATAAAATTTGATCAACTAATTCCACTGAAAGATTGTTCTCAGTTGGGGATAGAAGTCAATCAGTTCAACAAACTCATGGCTAAGTATGCCCCTGGCTCATGGAAGAAAACTAAAGGAAAGAATCTTTTACCTTCCCCCAGAAGTAAATTACCTGGTTAAGCAAAAATGTAAAGCATGGACAACTTGGCAGAGAATTCATATCCCTGAAAATAAAAGCTATTTGAACAAATTAAGTAATGAACTCAAAGAGCTGATAAGAAAGGTTAAGAATGAGAAGCTCGGAGGATTCTTAATCATTTAAGTGCCCAAAAGAATACGGACTACTCACTTTGGAAATGCACTAAAGATATGCATAGGTCAATAATTCAATCGTCACCCATCAGAAATTCAGACGGAACATGGGCAAAAAAAAAAAAAAAAAAAAAAGCTATTCTATTTGCCAAGTATTTAGAAAAAACCTTTTAGGCATTACTACCACAAATGGATGAGGAAAATGTTTCATTTGGACACCAATTAGATAAAAAATCCAAGAATAAGAAAGGTCACACTATCAGAACTGAAAGAAGAGATTAAGAAATACCTAAGTGCAAGCAAAGCCCCTGGATTTGATCTGATAACTGGACAAATATTAAAAGAACTGCTGAAAAAAACTTTAAGAAAATTACAAAGCCTAATCAATGCAGCTTTCAGATTGGGGCATGTACCAAGTTTATGGAAAGTGGCTAAGGTTATTATTTGGAAGCCAAATAAAACGCCAACAGGCCCTAAGTATTATAGACCAATCTCATTGTTACCTATAATGTCCAAACTATTTGAATAATTGTTTCTTAAGAGATTAAAGCCAATAATAGAAGAGAGAAACTTCCTACTGAATCATCAGTTTGTATTCAGAGAGAAGCATTCCACTGTAGAGCAAGTGCATAAAATCACACATGTAATTGAACAGGCTCTGGAGGAGAAGATTTGTTCTGCCGTTTTTTTAGATGGTGCCCAAGCCTTCAGTAAGATGTGGCACAAAGGATTAGAATTTTTACTTAAGGACCTTTCAGAAGAATTTTACAAGCTATTAAAATCCTATACCTCTGACAGGCACTTCAGAGTAAAACATGAAAATGAGTACTCAGACCTGAAGGAAATCAAAGCAAGTGTACCTCAAGGAAGTGTACTGAGTCCAATTATATACCTCTATTTATGCGAAATTCGCCTAATGAATCCGATACAATAGTAAGTACAGTTTCAGATGATACTGCCATACTAGCAGTTAACGCTGATGACAAAGAAACAATCTCGAAACTCCAGAGATCAATCAAAAACACTAATGACTGGACTAAACAGTGGAAAATCAAGATAAATGAGTCAAAATGTAAATTTCATAAACAGAATAATAGAAAATAAACACATATGCATAAATGGAAAAGAAGTATCATATTCAAACTCAGCAAAGTATCTAGGCATGACTCTGGACATCAAACAGAAATGGATAGAGTATGTTAAGAAAAAAGAAGAGGAAGTCAACTTTAAATTCAGAAAAATGTACTGGCTACTGGGTAGAAACTCCCAGTTATCAGTTAAAAATAAACTTATATTATTATTCAGTTAAGACTGGTATGGACGTATGGCATACAAATTTGGGGCTGTACAAAAAAATTGTATCAACTAATGATTCAAAAATTTCAATATAAGATACTCAGAAATGTAGTGGAAGCCCCTATGTTAGAAATGACACTATACATAGAGATCGAAAAGTTTAATATGTCTGGTAAATTATTTCAAACTCTGCAAATAGTTTCAATAAAAGAATTAACACTCACAGTAATCCAGAAATAAATAGTTAAAGAAGCCCCTCATGCACAAAGACGTCTTAAAAGAGTTGAACCTCACGACTTAATGACTGATAAATAGATAGCTGAATAACCGGAAGGGCTAAAAGGCTATTCCCTACAACCATGATACATGTGTGAGAGAAAAGCAACTTGTTGGGCCAGCTCAGTTGTTGCAAAGGGAGGTGGTTTTAAGTACCACACTGCCTACATGTAGGTGTCTATTGATATTTCCACCTGCCCTATTAAAAAAAAAACAAAAAATATTTTCACCTCCACCCCATCTCGTGAAAGAATTGCTCCCATTTTTTGTTCAAGATAATTTCTATATCCTCTGATTTATTTAGTTTCCTGGATCCTTATTCTTTGAATAATCGAGTGACTTGAAAAGCTCCATCCATATGTTCCTCTTTTAGGGCTCATACAACTTTTGGACTTTTCTTTTTAGGTGTTCTTTGCTCAAGCTGGTATAAATATATTGTGGGAAAAGATAACCTGGCTTTCATTCAACACTCAATTGTGAGCCCACAAAGTATCTTCTAATATAATAATATTCAAAAGTTGTATGTCTTGATTGAATTTGTTGAGGCTGTATTATGTATTATTAAATTCCTTTCTTCAGAAGATTTTTAGGTTCCATATTCCCTTCTACCCTACAAACATCCCCTTATAAAACAATCCATTTTAATACCCCTAAATTTCCGTCTCCTCCCCCAAAACCCTTAAACTGCACTCTCTAACCAAGCTCCATTAACAAATCTCCTATTCTAAAAAATTCTCAGTGCAGGCAATCTGTTAGGTAATAAGTTGGTAATAAACTCCCTCTACAAAATGCTTAGATTACAGACATCCCTCTACATAAGAATACTTTCTCAAAATGCCTTCACTATCTCCTGTCTGTAAACCCTTAGACAAGGGGCTCCTATCAATTGAAAACAACTTATAACTCCTAGATTCTTGATGACCTTCCTAGCTTAATCCTCTTGCCTAATTAACCCTTAGATCTTTCAGCCCCTCCCTGCAAAAACCCATAAACAAAATCACTGATACAAATATCTTTCTAAATATAAATAAAACAATGGTGCTAAAAGTATTGCCCAAAGTAATTCCTTTAGTTGCGGGCTCAATAATAAAAAAAATTCCCCTCTTTAAACTATAGGTTCAGAAATGACTTACTTGATTAAGCTGATCAAGTAACTCCCATACCATCCTAATCCACTAGCACAGACCATGTCTTCCAACTCCAACCCCTACGACGGGGAGTCGACTCAAACGAAGATGGCCACATGACCTCCTGGGGACATAATCTCTAAATAATTTGAGAGTGGTGTCATTGGTCACCTTCTCTCCTCATGTGATTGATATTGAATGTCATTTTTTTTTTCTAATTCATTGTGGTGATCAAATTTCAAAATGTTTTAATTTAACAGAATGTAATAAATAAATAAAAGTTAAAAAAAAAAAAGTTCATAAAACTGTTGATCCATTTCTCTTAAGATGTTAGATGTAGCCCCCAAAGCAAATAAAAAACAATATAAATTGAGGTATAAAAAATCTAATGATCAGCTGCAAGCCTATGCATCATTTTATTGATCTACCAGATTTCTGTATTGCAGCTACTCAATTTGTAAAATAATTATGAACAAATAAATTCAAAGAATTTAATAAGTCTAGCATGCTCTATGAATATGGCGGTTGAACTACATTTGTAACAGTGATTCATGTCTGGTTTCCAGATTATATGAACCATTTATGAATTCACACTGAACAAGTTTGATTGCTAAGTCTGATGTTTAATTTTATTTATAATTGTTTCAGGAAATTTCTGAAAAGTTGTCAGTTGCTGATGATAATTTCCATAGTCAAATAATTCAAACTGAAAATAGTAAATCAGAAGTTATCCATGAAAGTATTGTACCATTCACGAATCAAAGTATTATAAAAAGTCCTTCATCTCCTAAGTGGAGTAAGAGGTTCACACCAAAGGAAATAATAATGATGTCAATTTTTCTATCTGTTACCTTTGTATTTTTCTTTGTAGTTTACCTGATAGTATTTTATTAGATTTGTTAGTTATTTTATTTGTTTATTAATAAACTCTTAAAACTTTATATTTTTGTTGTTTTTGTTTTGTATTTGTAATGGAATGTGTTATTTAAAAATTGTACCTTAAAAGATAAAGACTTAAAAGTTTCTTGTGTGCATACTTTTCAATCTAAAATATAATTCTTTTGTACATTTTGTTTACCTTTCAATTACTCTTAAGTCTTAAATATTTTCTGAATTTCAGTAGGATAATTATTTTATGGGATTTTTGAAAGAATGGGTCTTTATTATTAATCTTTCTTGGTAATATACAAATGCTTTGTATTACGAGATTTTTAAGGAATGAGTTGGCTGCAAGAAGCCGATTGGTAAAACCTTATGGGCTTGAATACAAAGAACAATAAATAAATAACAATTATCTATACTGTTAAAAAAGAATATATTTGATAATTAAAATTTTAAAAAATAACACAAGGCCTCATGGATGGGATGGTCTGGAATTTTTTTTGTAGGATCTAAAATTGTAGAAATTGTATTGGTTGAAAACGGGAGGATTTAGCATTGCCCAGATTTATATGTTGTATGTCCAAGTAGGTTTCAGAACATTTTTATATATTAGTCATTTTTTTGAAAGAGGTAATCTTGATCTATGATGATTGGGGGGGGGGGGGGGGGGAGAAAGCAGTTCAATGGAAGGATTCATTTTATATCTCAACTTGGATGGCCAGGGTTCTAGGAGCTAGCGGAGTTCTTGAAGGAAGTAGGGCGGCTTGGTTTGACTTAATGGAGAAAGTATCTCTATCAGTAAAACTGAAATGGAGATGGTGGGATATTTTCAACCACATTTAGGAGTTTATAATAAGAGGTGGGTTAGGGTAAAACTTAAAAGCAAGAAAATTGTAGGACAGTTATGAACTTGCTTCCACTTGAGTTGCCCCTTAGCCAGCCAAAATTTGGTATTTAGCATTGAAGTAAGGTTGAAGACCAATCACTATCTTCGAATAGGTTGTTTATTTATAGGCAGACTTTTATGAATTGTAAACTAAATTTGGTATAGATTTATTTCCTTTTGAAGAATATTGACTGCTCTACCACGTATTAAAGATTTTCATTAGATGTTTTTTTGTTGGGGTTCGGTCAAGGTAGATCCAAAAAAAAAATACACATTTTTTTGTATCTACCTTTACCGAACCCCAACAAAAAAGATCTAATAATAATATCTATGTCCAACAAAAAACTCTCCATTAGAAAATAAAGATTTTTATTTAATCTCCCTTTCAACTATATTATGGAGGGAGCTACCAGGTAACCACTTCTTAACATCCATAGCATTAAAAGCCTTTAATTTCTCAATAAAAACTTTCTAGGGTGGGGCTTGAACACATAGTGCCAGGCAAATACTAAGTATAAAGGTTAATGTACTGACAGTATAATCACAATGATAAAAGCATTACTTTATGTTGTGGGACAGCATAAAAATATATATTAGTGCGTGTGTGTTTATATAAACCAGTCCTTTAACAGGAACCATATAGGCCCAGTGAGGAATATCAAGGATGCAGTTATTCTCGACCCGCGACAGACTAAAGAAGGCTTGTGGGTAGTTCACCAGAATGGCTGCCTGTTTTTATTTTCCAAATAGGGCTGGGTGTTCCCTAGGAGGACACTAGGGATCGTCTAGGTCATTACAGACAGAAAGAAAAACCCAACTGTGCAGTGTTAGTATTGTACTTCTTTTTGTTATATGCAATGATAAAATATAGTGTTTTGACAAGTTACAAATATTATTATGTTATTGAGCAGAGTGAGGAATCTCGTGTACACTTGGTTTTTGTGTCTTATAAATATTCACAAAGACAAAAAACAATAATTTCCTTAGCTTAGCAAAGCAAAATATTTAAGCACAGTCACAGTCTTAAAGAATGAGAAGTGATGTCGTTAGGTTTTTCTCTACTTCAATACCAGTTTGAAAACCAAATGTTTTTATCCCTGTATTGAATAAATCACATGGCATTGAGGCTATATTGAACTGATAGTATATGGAGTTTTTTTTTATATAAAAAAAACATATTTAGTAAGTAAACAAAGTAAGTACTGTATAAACAAAAGTCATTTTTCATTACTGTATTCTAATAAAATTAGCATTTTAGTATTGCTAATAACATTAGCAAGTTACTTATTGTATTTTAATTTTTTGTCTGACTAAAATTTTAATATGATTTAGAGATAATAGGTTTTAAAAAAACTAGTTTCCTAATAATTTTCAGGCATGGCAGGAAAAAAAAATTCATAGCTCCTGAAGCAACTAATGAAATTATTAAATAAGAAGGGTAAAGTGCCCTTGACCAGTGCACTGCATGGCGTAGGTTTGAAAATTTAGCTGTAGAGATAAAATAAAGGTTTCTGGGCAGTTATTAGTGGATATTGATAAGGTTTTACAGGGAGCTGTTGTCCAAAATTACTCGCAAACTTGCAAGGGCTTGTGATGTGTCGAAAGATACTGTTAGTCGTCATATACTCTCCATAGAGAAGGTGAAAACCTAAAGTAGACTGGCCCCTCAAGAACTTATTCCTCAGTAATCAGCTAAGACATTAGAAATTCCTTTAAATTTATTGAATAACCCTTGAGATATTAGATTTTACTGAAACATCGCCGCCTGAGATGCAAAAGGAGTTTGCTGGCAAAATTCAAGTACTTGTATGCTCTGAATTATACTTCGAACTGGAGAGATAGTACCTGAAGTTGTCTCCTGCTTTGATCAGTCGAAAAGGAATTTTATTCCAAGATAAAGCTTGTCCTCACACTTCCGGTCAAGCCAAAAAAAAAGGTTTAAAGAACTTCATCCACCATATAATCAGACCTCCCACCCTTGTTATGATCCATGACCAATTTTCTACAAGGGAAAAAAATTGATGGAGTCAGTGTGGGTTGGAGCAATTGCTGATGATGTTGGATTACAAGGGGCAGTACTTTTGAGTATAAATTAAAGACATAAAATAAAAATATTTGGTTAAAGAAAGGGTCATTTTTTTTAATAGGCATCTTCAATTTTGACCATCTCATTTGCTTTTCCCTCTCCACCTTATGATTATATGAAGTATATTAAAATATATTTAAAAACTATATTTGAGCGTTTCTAATATAAATGTAGTAGTATATATATTTTTAAAAATACGAGTACAAGAAATTTCTTAATGAGATATTGAAATAAATATTCTTTATAAAGAAATTAGAAAAAAAAAAGCGAATTCTCACCAAGACATACTTATAAAAAAAAAACAATTTTTTTTTTTAGATTTAAATTTAATTATTTATAATGATTTATACTAAAGTATTACACACTGAATAAAATCACCACATATTGATCTTACTTAACATATAGATTAGGTGCAATTATATTTTTTCCATTGCTAAATAAGACATCTCATTACTTGGTTGGAATGTAGGAAATTCCTCCTATACTTAGAAGTTATACATAAAATAAATGAATATTTGGTGTTATAACTAGATGCCAATACACATGGTTAATTCCAGACTAGTGACACTGCTAATTCAGTCATTTATTTTCAATTACCTTATTCAAAAATTTAACACCAATAATAAATCATCATATAAAAATTCAGAAAAACAGGAGTAGAAAAGAACCCTCTATTTCTTCTAAGCTTAATTCAGGATTGTATTAAATTAAAGTTTTCCTGATGTATTACTTTTGTTAATGAACTTCCTTTTTCTTAAGGATAATCACCAATTTGTATTTATTGTTAAAAATGTACCCAGTTTAAAGTTAATTAAATAAAGACTAATGAGCAAATTCCTTAACATGGTAATTCACATAACATTGGCAAGAAGTAAGAATAATAGATACTTGTTAAAAATGATAAAATACAAACATTACTTTAATGTTAATATCTTATTCATAAGGTATTAACATTAAAAAAGTACCTATTCTAAAATAGAAAAGGAATTATGTTCCTATTCTATTTTAAACTTAAGTCGAAAATGCCCAGCCAAGAGCTTCACTAATGGATCATATTCACTAATATAAAGAAGTAGAATCTATATCAGCCAGTTGTATACATTTTGAAAATAATTAGTCATTTATTACAAATGAAACTTAGTTATTTTATAAATTTATTTCAATCAAAGGTTAAAATTCTCATTTCTTAAATATAATTACATTTTAACTGAAATAGCATTAACAGCATTGGGTATAGAATATATTATAAAAAAATTATTTATAATAATTAAATCATTTAAAAAAAAGATAATTACTTTCAAAGGGGAAAGGGTCAAAAATTAAAAAACTTCAAGTTATTAAAAATATATAATAGGATAAAGAGAGGGTAGCTGGTACAAAATGAAATAAAATTTATTTACAAATTAACACTTGTTAACATTTAATGTTTATGTGAATTAGAAATCATATTGAAGTGATAAACATAAATTATCTGAACAAAGAATGGAAATAGTATAATATTTAACTCAGTCTGTAAAATATTTAACTGGAATATGACTAATAGTAATGTAATAACTTAACTACTTAAGCAGAAAATGATGACAGGAAGGATGTAACAACATTCTTCAATTTTCCATCAACTTCATCAGAGATTTTACCTTCCTTAGCAATAGCAGAGAGAAGGTCTTGGTGAGATGCCCTGATATGCTGAAGAAATTCTTTTTCAAAAGCTGTTATTTTAGAAGGGTCTAATTTGTCCAGGTGACCTCGGACTCCACAGTAGATCACAGCAACTTGTTCTTCAATTGCCATTGGAACATACTGTCCTTGCTTAAGAAGCTCAGTCAGGCGTACACCTCTGTTCAAAAGTTGCTGGGTGGCAGCATCCAAATCAGAACCAAACTGGGCAAAAGCAGCTACTTCACGATATTGTGCCAATTCCAGTTTCATGGATCCTGCTACTTGTTTCATGGCTTTGGTCTGGGCTGCTGATCCTACTCGTGATACAGAGAGACCGACATTGATGGCAGGTCGGATACCTTTGTAAAACAATTCAGTCTCAAGAAAGATTTGACCATCAGTTATGGAAATGACGTTGGTTGGAATGTAAGCTGACACATCACCAGCTTGAGTTTCAATAACTGGAAGAGCTGTGAGTGAACCACCACCTTGAGTTTCATTCATTTTAGCTGCTCTCTCAAGGAGCCTAGAGTGAAGATAAAAAACATCACCAGGATAGGCTTCTCGACCAGGTGGTCTTCTCAACAAAAGGGACATTTGACGGTAAGCAACTGCTTGTTTAGAAAGATCATCATAAATAATAAGAGCATGCTTTCCATTATCACGGAAAAACTCACCCATAGCACAACCAGAGTAGGGAGCAAGGTACTGCAGTGGAGCAGCATCTGATGCAGTGGCAGAAACAATAATAGTATATTTCATAGCACCAGTATCAGACAGCCTTTTCAAGATCTGGGCAACAGTAGAACGTTTTTGTCCAATAGCAACATAAATACAGTATAATTTTTTCTTTTCGTCTTCAGCATCATTGAATCTTTTCTGATTGATAATAGTATCAATAGCAAGAGCAGTTTTACCAGTTTGTCTGTCTCCAATGATAAGTTCTCGTTGACCTCGGCCAATAGGTACAAGGGAATCAACAGCCTTAATTCCTGTCTGCATAGGCTCTCGAACTGAAATCCTAGGAATGATACCTGGGGCTTTTACTCCGACACGAGCCCTCTTCTTGGTACTCAAAGGACCTTTGCCATCAATAGGATTACCCAAAGCATCGACAACACGACCAAGAAGATCCTCTCCAATAGGAACATCCACAATGGCACCAGTTCTTTTCACAATATCTCCTTCTTTGATGAGTTTATCATTACCAAATACTACAACACCAACGTTATCTCTTTCTAAGTTCAAGGCCATACCTTTGAGACCAGATGAAAATTCCACCATCTCATCAGCTTGGATATTTTTGAGGCCATATACTCGAGCAATACCATCTCCAATGCTGAGTACTCGACCAGTTTCTTCTAAATCTATCTTGGGGGCCGATCCTAAAATTCTTTCTTCCAGAATAGAAGAAATTTCTGCAGCTCGAGCATTATTAGAAATATGGATTTTCCTGTTGATAATTTGGGAACCAGGCCAAACAATTTTCGAAGAGGTAGATGGAAAATACTTCACCAGAGAGGAGCTTAACCTAGCCGACAGCAGAGCCATTTTATATTCCTAAAGAATAAATAAAAAAGGGGATATTAGTTCTCTGTGGTGAGCTAATGCGATTAATTGCAAATACATCCACAAAATAATGAATAATTTTAAACTATTACTTTAAAACTGACTTACTTTTTCTTAGCGATCAATACGGGCCAACACCTCTCTGCTGAAGGACCTTTCGAACCTGTTACTGAAAAACCTTTTTTCACTAGATATAGTCACTATAATTAACCGAGTTCTAAATTTGGGGCACTGTTATATTTAGCGTTTGAAAAATATTTTTTATTCATAGAATTTTATTAATTTTTTCAACTATAATTAAGGACTTTTAAATAATAACAGTGCATTATAATAATAAAATTTTATATAATTACCATTGTTTGTGATGAAAAATTATTCTTAAATAATAAAAAAATTATAAACCGTAATTAGTAATTTTTACTTTTAAGAAACTTAAGATAGGTAAATATTTATAATACAGAAAATATTAAAGGGAAAGAAGGGGGGGGGGAGTTAAGACTCTGGAAGAGACCATATTTTTATTGATAAACAGAATAAGATTTGTTTAATTGCCCTTCACAAAGATATAAGTCAAACTTTTTAGGCATATCTCAATGACTAATATAACTAAGTGTTTGAGATCATTTTAAATAAGTCTCAATGATATGATATTTTTATGATGTTATTAATATAACTCCTTACATAACTGGCCAGTCATGGAAATGTGAACTTAGGGACAGGACGTCCTCTCTCGTCTTCATGATAGCCCTGAAGATGGCTTACAATGTAAGCCGAAACGTTGGCAAATAATCTTTTTTAAAAATACACTTTTTTTTTTTTTTTTATCTACCTTGACCGAACCCCAACTAAAATCATCTAATAATTCTAATAGAATATTCACTAACTTAGGTTGGATTCAAGTCTGCTTATTATTATAGGGTATAGCAAAACATTTTTCCAATCTTATGCCATTTTTACTTTAACGTTTAAATCTTAATTCGGTTGTAACGTTATTATAAATCAATCTATCCAATTCCACCAATAATCTAATAAGAAATATAATCTTGCAGTCGAACTTAATGGGATTATATTTTACAAGCATGACATCCATACTCATTAGGACAATAAAATTTATTATATAAACAATTCTGAAAAAAGCAACAAACTCATAAATAATCAAATAGATCTACTTCCATGAACCCCAATGGGTATCCCTTATGAGCTCTAGGGGTAATATTACTTTACAAAGGTGACTGATGTAAAATCCCCTTGGGCTGAGATTAATGGGTAGAAACTTACGAAGCGGTTTGGGTTAAATACCTATAATTAGTACAATTAGACATAAATATTTTAGATTCGCTAACGAGCAATTCGAAATTTTTTTTTCCCTAGTTTGAGCCATTTAAATAATCCATACAATTAATAGCTAAAGAAAGATTTTAAATCAAAATTAAGCATGAATTTTCTTATGAAAGTCTAATGTAAAGTGATGTCCATCTGAAGCAGCTCGAGCTGCAGCCAAGAAAATGTGGTCTCACTAAAATAGCTAACTATCTACGGCAATACTTTATGAAAACTCAAACCATTCAAATGAATTCTTTGTAATTAAACGGCAAAAAATTGCGACACCCCATAGAATTTATTTATTATCCCTTCGATCCACTTAACTGCTCTTTCTCGAACATTGAATACCCATAAGACTTCATACAATAAAATGTCTTCAACTTGAAAACAAGATATTCGTTCCTAAGTCGATTCCCGATATTTGGAACTGATATAATTTATTTTGTTATGCAAGTAAAAAGCAACTTTTTGAAAAGAAATGGCTTCATACTGTGTGTGAACGACGCTTTGAAGACCCAAAACATCCAATAGCCAGATATTTTAGTCCATTATGTACCTGCTAAAGAACTTTGGGCATACCAACTACATTTCTAATCAAATTAATCTTTAAAAATTTGCTATTGGATACAGAATTTTTTTCCTGCTGGTTTTAAATTAAACTGCGTTGGCGCCTCATTCCCTCCTGAACACAAGGCTTTTAGGATCCAAGCGGCAAGCATTCATTACGAAGCTCCTATCATTGTATTATTATAAACTATTTTAAAATAATTGAACCTCTGGATTTATATGTATTCATAAGAAAAATGCATCAGTTGCTGTTATTACTAATAGGGAAAGATAAGGAGTTGATTGGGGTTAATGAACGCTATGCTTGACAACCCCACCACCTCTCTTCGAGACCTAAAATAACTACCGAATTCAGTTTTATTTTTGACAAGAGAGACCCACCCAACCCACAAATTTTCATTTTCACCGATCAAAAATTTTATAAAATACATACATTAGAAAATTATATTTTAAACACATCACGTTCTATACATTTCTTCTCATATCTAATAAAAATAATTTGATCTCCCTGTAAACTAAACCCCCAAACCATAGATTTCAGCCATTTTTTAACTCTTCCAAAGGTTTGCAGAATTTAGCAAAATTAAAACTTCATAGGGGACAAATAGCTATTGTAAGTAGCTGATTGGTAAATAAGTTAATGTCATGTCATATGGCGTGACTGCTTCAGAAGAGTTCGATTCAATCTTTCAGTCATTTTGAGAGGAATTACTAGGCATTGTGTTACTAATAAGATTTCTCTTGAAATATACGTAGTCATGTACTTACCTCATCCATTACAACGAAGATTTTTTAAAATTGAATTTGGCTTCAACCATTGCAAAACACTCTTGAAATTTGTCAATATCGTCATATTTCCTTTACAGCAAATAATTAGCACATAAATGGTAAAATAGTCTATAAACATCATAAAACATTTATGTCTATTATGCCATCAAGTAACATTACAAGCATCAGTTGATACTATTTGAAAAATCCATTAGGTTCTCTTTTCTTCAGGTGTAATAATGTAAGGCAATTTATTCTTTAAGTATAGCAGTTTACCTTTTAAGTAAACTTCAAAAATACAACTGATGGAATAGTTTGATGTATAAAGCGTTTTTCTGTGTACCAAAAGATCAAATCCTTTATTTATCACTTCATTGGTATGCTCTTTCATTTGTTGGCCTTAAAACATTTAGTTCCCCTTATACAAGACCGACTAAACTTTGTTCGCTGAAATTTATTATAACTTGATATAATTGATTATTACGACAACATCAGTTGCTATATGTTCCATTATCTCTACCAAAAGGTTTGATCCCGCTAGGAAAATTACATAATATATTATATTATGGTGTTACCTAAAATTGGGGGGAAACAACTACATAATTTACCACTAATACATGATTTCATCAAACAGGAAATAAAGGCATTTACCTACTTAGCAATTATTTTCTATTCATCAGTCTAGTTTGCTTATGACTACTTTACCGTTAAATATTCGAAGAATTTGTAAATCGAATGTTACAAATCTTCGAATCAGCATGTGAAAGTACACTGTTGTATTTGTCAAATATTTGGGTATCAGGCTATATCTTGATTAAAGAAAATTGGAAAATCTTCATAAATGCTTCTTTTCATTCCTGTACATTTGAAATAATGCTTTTATAGTTTAATACGTATTCACACTTATTAAAAAACTTGGAATACAACTTTCTTTAAAAGTACTTAAATATATCTCAAAATCAAGAAAGGGATAATTGGATCAAATGAGCTCTTCATACTTATGTGCTTCAGATAAACTTTAATGTGCCCGGTATTGAAACTGTTATCCATTTTGTTACAATATGATAGCCCAGCCTTTTGACTCAAATTTTCTTTTCTCCTAAAAATTCTGTAGATCTGCTCACAGAATTTTTTCAAGGGGGTGCAGAAAGGCATTAACAGATTTTTACAAAAGGATGGGTTGCCATCACTTAATGCACTATTTTCCCACGTAGTATATAGTTATAATTTGCTGACTAAGCTATTTCAATTTTATCAATTATTTCGAAGTAATTTTCATATTTAAATACTGTATTAGGACAAAAATTATCTAAATAATTTAAATTACATTGATTTCAGTGTGGAAGGTACAGAGCAGAAACAGACAGCATGCTATGATATTGATGTTGAAGTTGATGATACATTAAAAACTCAAATGAACAATTTTCTGTTGTCTACAGCAAGTCAACAAGAAATACAGGTATCTATTATTCAAAAATTACCTGATTAATATAAAAGTCTTGTCATTTTTATTAGGGAAATTTAAAATATACAAATCAATGAATTATTACATTTATTCGTCAAAATATTCTCCGATACAATCAAAAACCTTCACCCAAAGTAAAGGTAAATGCCAAATTCCTTTATTAAAAAATAGCTGATTTTTATTAAAGAAAAACATGTTCAATGGGGATAGTTGCCTATCTCGGTTGTAGAAACATTTCACTCTGAGAAGGTTGTCCAGAAATCNATATAAATAATGATAATTAAAATAGTATAAAAAAATCATGTTCCTAGTAAAAATCTCACTGTGACCTCACAAATCATAAATTTATAAATTATGAGTGAAAAATAATTACTATTTTTAGGTGAATTGACTTAGAAAAATTAATTCGTTCTATCCAAACACTCCAACAAATGAAAACATTTTTTTACTTCTATGATTAATAAGACACTTCTTGACTGTGATATTAATCATTACTGGTAAGTTTTATATTAAGGAATGCTCTTCACTTTTGCAATGTTATTCATTACTAAACATTGTGGCTAATTTCATAGTTTTAATAATGCTTTCCTTATTTGCATTATTAACAATAAGAGAGTTTATTTCTAGTAGTCAAGTAAAATTGTGCAGAATTCTCCTGGCCCCCGAATGCCATTTGACTCTCTTACATCCTTCATGTATTGGTACAATCTCCTCACAAACAACCAATTAGATTTTTTATCTTCAAAGGTTTTAAAGGCATACCCCATGAGGTTAATTCATCAGCAAAGTTATATCACCCTACAGTGCATCTCACCCTATGGCTGAAACCTCTAGAGAAGCCAGATTTACTGCATCTCACAGGACACAGAATGGACTGGTCATCCTTCTGAGAGAACTTATATTTAACTTACAAAGTTATTATTATGTTATTTTCCATAAAAATGGTGAGGAACTAGAAGTGGCAATAGATATGTTCATAAAATGCTTGCAAGAAGCTGCTCGATAGTAAATATATCACCTGTTGATTACCTTCAGGAGTGCAGACGCTGTGCATAAAGGATCTCATCAAACAAAGCAGAAGAGCCTGGAAAACCTGGCAGATGAATCGACACAACAAACAACTGACAGACATACAACAGACAGAACAATTAACGGAAATGCTTAATCAACAATATAAACAACAGACATATACATATACCATGAAAACTGACAATGGCAATCTTTATCTTAAATCTTTATGCCACTCCAGCATAGAAATGACACAAGGCTGAATCTGACTCTGAGAAGGCCGAAATATTCGCCCATCATCTGGCACAAACATTTACACCACACATCTTAGATAACAAAGAACACGAAACACTAACACAAACTGAACTCGACTGAGTTCACCCCATTTGAGATGTGTCAAGAATTAAACACTTAAAAAAGAAAAAAGGCTCCTGGCCATGACCTAGTAACTGCTAAAATCCTTCCGGAAATACTAAGAAAGGTGTGAGCTATCCTCCCTCCAGCCAGGTCCAGTATGCCTCAGGGTTAGATAATGGCTCCACTTCTTTGCAAACCTCTTCAGACAAACCTTTATCCCCACATGTCCATCAATGCTGATAACAAGGCTATGTCGGCACAAATGGAGACCAAATCCACTTTACAAAACCACTTATACCAGTTTGAAACCTGGTGCAAGTTGTGGAGAACTCAAATAAATAAACAAAAATCACAATACAAACATTCATTAGACATTTTCTCATCACTTGTTATATAAATACTTAATCCATTCATCATGAAGAATTCATAGTATTTCATGGACAATATTTTGCATATCATAGCAATCTCTGAACCAGTACAAAGTTTGCTCCTACTTAGTCAACCAAAATTGGTCTCTCACCAAATTCTCGTGTCATATATTATAAATATGTACTTATTTTTTGCATGGAGATATTTATTCCTAGTCATATACCTAAGGGTTGGTCATACAGGTGGCAGTCAGATCTCTGACCTTGTCTTGGCCATTTTTCTCTTCCAACTTCCTCACAAAAGAATAGATTATAAACAAGATCTCATTTGGCTTCTCAGCTATCCTAATTACACTGAACAACAAAGTTTTTGTTTCGGGGTTGAAATTAGCTGATTTTAATGTATTTCCACGTGTTAAAACCGAAAATGACTATAAAAATTATATATAAGCTCTTGTTTGGGTCACACTCCATCTGAATGGAGACTGTTTATAGACTCTTCAAAACTAAGCTTAAAAGCTGTACTTCTGCATAATGGAAATCAGCTACCTTCTATTCCTATAGGTCATGCAGTTCACATGAAGGAAACGTATATAAATATGAAAACACTTCTCCAATCAATCAAATATGAACAGCCTCTTGTAGATCCTAAGGATGTTCTCCTTCCCCCATTACATATTAAGTTGGGACTAATGAAAAACTTTGTGAAGGCGATGGACCAGGAAGGACAAGCTTTTAAGTACTTGAGAGCAAAGTTTCCCAGGTTGAGTGATGCTAAAGTCAAGGAAGGCATCTTTATTGGGCCTCAAATACGTGAAATCATAAATGATCCTGCTTTTGACATGATTTTAACAGGAAATGAAAAAAGAGCCTGGGAAGCCTTTAAGGGAGTTGTACATGGGTTTTTAGGTAACAAAAGAGATGATAACTTCACAGCATTGGTTAAAGAGCTTCTTCAAGCTTACCACCAACTTGGATGCAACATGTCCTTAAAAATTCATTTTCTTCACTCTCATCTTAATTTCTTCCCACAAAACTGTGGAGCTGTGAGTGACGAACATGGAGAAAGATTCCATCAAGACATTGCCTTAATAGAACAGAGATATCAGGGCCGTTGGAATGAAGCAATGCTTGCAGACTACTGCTGGTCTGTGTGTAGGGATGCTCCAGAAGTGTTTTATAAAAGACAAGCTAAACGACAGCGATCTTACAATACATCGGATTGACTTAATTGAAATTTGGTGGTACAAACCTCTTTTATTTGTCAAAACACTAAGAATAATGTTTTTTTTTTTATCAATTATATACTTAAAATATTCTAAAAGAAACATAACAATATTGTTTTTTGTACTTTCACTTTTCACGTATAGTATAACTACTCTTTAAGATTAAGTGCTGTATATCTCAAAAACCAGAGCTAATAAAAAATTTTCAATGTTATTTTCGTTTTTATCACCCCAAAATTAGTAGAAATAGACTAATTTAATGTAGGAAACATTCAAAAAATATTTTTTTGTTGTGCAGTGTTATTGTTTACCACATCTTTTCAAATTCTTTTGATTCTAGCTATGAAATCTTTCTTTCCAATTATATTTCCTTAATGTTCCAAGTTTATACTCACCGATGGTTTCAATTATAATTTCTTTATTTCTTATATACTTCCCATAACCAAACACAGAATTTTTTTTCTTAATTATTTCAATCTAAAATATCATTAAATAATATTTTTAATTATATCATTCTAGAACTGTCAGCTGTTGACCATCGACTCACTTAAAAACCTTTTATCTTCTCATTCTTTTGTTGATTTACTATCTTAAGTTGACAAATTCTGGGGAGCAACAGATTGGTTGCAAAACTAAGGGGGTGTAACCAGCCCTTTTTTGCCCTCTTGTCACTAAAATATTCTGGTACCCACATGATAAACTGAACTTTATTGTGTAAGTAGTTTAATGAAATGGCTGAACTACTCCAAACCTCATTTGGCATTATGTAATGCTTATTTTATTCTTAAAATTAAATCCAAAATCATAATTATTTCTAAAGGCTTTGGATCTATTGATCAGAGTTAATACAGATCTTCGTTTCTTTTGGGTCAAAATTCTATCTAATCCTCCCTCTTGAGATTTAAAGCCTAAAAAAGCGTGGTAAGCTGCTAGTAGGTGCACTCACCATACTGGGCATCTTAGATAATAGAATTTGGAGCTCACCAGGAGGTAACTCATTATGATCTATTTTGAGTCTACTGTTAGATGATGCATTCAGTTAGTTGATTAATGACACTCTTAAACAGATAAAGGTATCATAAATATTCCACAATGATTAGAGGTACTAATTCAACAATTAAGTCAGTAATCTCAGCTTGCTCAATATAGTATAACCCTTTCCTTGATAAATCCTGACATTGTTATAAAATGAGGTGTTTAATCTCAATGCTTCCACATTTTTCATAACATTGGATATATCAAAATCCATATTAAAGAAGGAATTTCTTAATTCAGAATACCCAGTTAAGAGTGCAGTTTTCTTAAGCCCGTTCTTTCTCATCTATAGTTAAGAAGTATCACGCAAAGTAGTTGTAGACCTAAGGGGGTGTAACTTGCTCCTTTCTTGCAAAAAAAGATCAGTTTGCTCATTTTCCAGGGCACTAGAATTAAGTCTTTTCCGTTATTAAACTATTTTGTACTTACTGATTTCAAACCCCAATTCATTAATAGCACCTAGATTGCCTGTAACACAATCGTAGCACTGGAAATGCCACCTTCCTGCAATGCATTTACCTCCATTTTTATCCTGAAGATCCATTTCTTTCTCTATTTTAGTCTGAATGATAGTACGTGGATTTAATTTAAGAGAGGAAATACCAAACTTTTTGGCCTTGTCCAAAGCACCTGCTTCTACCTCTTTTACAATATTGGTGCCATGTGTATAGAAGTGTTTCACTTGACCGTAGATTAGGAAGTTTAATATTAAGTCTCCTTATAGCTGTATCTGAAATCTGGCTAAAACTTTACATCCTTTGCACTACTATCCTCCTTTGTCACTCATGACTTACACACTGCCATTGAAAATCAAAAATTTCCATTCTAATCCTCTTGGATTTCAGCAAAGCATTCGACACTCTTGGTTTCTTGTCATTCTTCACTTTGAAATTTCCTCTCTGGTGGAACCATTTTCTTTTATACCAGAGTATCCACTGGTATGCTTGTTTAGGTGGCTCTTACCTTCTTTCCAACAGTATTTTCTTAGTTCCATCTTGAATGAGACTATTTTAGCTAGATCCCCATCTCGTGTATTTGGTCTCCTCCAATTCAAATGTTCTATCAAAATTATGGACTTATGAAATTTATTATGAAACTATGAGCCAGCCACCAGCCACATTTGCTGAATAAGTACAGGGACCCTAGATACAGGTCCTTATGGTTTCACTTTATGAGAATAATTACTAGTAATAGTACTAATAAATAAATTCAATTTTTATCTATGAATTTTGTAAACTTTCCACATTTGCCAGTATAAACAGTTTTCTCTTCTTTACCTTCTAATATCTATTTTTCTAACAAGTTACTTGAGACTTTCATTATTTTTCAAATATAATTAAAAATTTATGAAATGAATTGAAACTTGGATTATAATGCATGGTAAAATTTAAGTAGAATTTGTAAACAGTATTGTGTTAAGAAAATTAAGTTAAATTACTTATTATGGAAAAAAACTATATTAAAAATTATATAAATGCCTAATTTTTTTCAATAAGAATAGATTTTCAGATATTTTGAAGAAATAAATATGTCCAGCTAATGACAGACATTAAATATTAAGTATATGCCTAAACATATATAAAATTCAATTTAAAAAAATGAGAGGTTAATATGTTTATAAGATGAAACAATAGAAAATTAGAAAAAGTAGCTTAACACTTTTAAGTTTCTATATAAAAATCTTCTATGTATACATACAGAAGGATATTAAATCAGAAACAGAAACATTAACTGAGTAATAGTGATTATAATGATATTGAGAAAAGGAGGGACTGTAAATGGTAGTAAATTTGTATTTGAATATTCAAATTTAAACTTTTATGTTCAGCAGAATCAATCAGTTTCTCTCCAGATTAATTAACAAACTTTAGGACCTTTAGAACACTCCTTAAATATACCTCAATCTAGTTCCAGTTCAAAATGACAAGAATGTTTTAATCCCCAATTGTACCTTTTTGAACCTGAATGTAAATGTGGAAAATGGTACACGTGGGTTTCCTGAAATTTATTCAGGACTGTCATGAGTATTTAAAAGTGATATATTATCATTGAACACCCACATGAGAACTAAAAAAAGATGTGTATGATAAATTACAAATTAAACCTTTTTCATAAAATTTCAAATACAGAAATAAAATTTTATTGTTGATGCGGGAATTCGGGATGAAATACTAAATACTACAAACTAAAATATTTATTTGAATAAATTTCTAATTTGAGTCCTAACATATTTGAGTATTTCATAATTTCTACTTTTAGAGTATTTGAGTCGCAGTACAAGTAAGGGTTTTTTTTTTGTAAATAGTCAAAACTCATAATAAAATTTAATTGTCCTATTCTTCATTTCATCTTTGAACCTAACATTTATAATAAAAGAAAGATTAATTTAATATATTGGCTTACACTCATAGATACCTTTTATCAACATGAGGAACTCCCCCATCATGTGAAGCCACTTCCCGGCACCACTTTTTTGGCAATCATTTATCATAGTTGAAAGAAGCATTGTCTAAATTTTTTTAATGCTTTTATTTTGTTATTGTTTTAAGAATTAATATAATTTTTTAAAAAATATTCTATCATTGGAGTGATATGATAAAGAATGTTAGGGAATGTGTATTCCTTGGTATTTCCTCTCATTTTCAAAGAACTATATTTTATTTATAAGTTAATATTTTTTTCAAAAGGTTACGTTAGAAATTTCAAGCTATCAAGATTTTTATTATTAGCACATACATTTTATACGAAATACCTAGACGTGCATAATAATCCAAACTAAGAGATAGGAGAATAATAGTTTTTAATGTAAAATAATTTAGTACCCAGCCCAAATAATTCAGTTTATATACATCAGGCTATTTTGAAATATGGGTATTTATATGGGTAAATTATCAAAAGAGATATTTAAAAAGGGGGAGGGTGGGGGGGGTAACCAATTATACCCTTGATATATTTATGGCTATAATTAGACCACTATGACATGGTAAAATTCTATAGATTTATTTTAAAAGAATCTGGGGGGGGGGGGGGGNGGGGGAGAACACTGACCCCCTCATGGAAAACTTTTTTGGTTGGGAAGTAAAATCACTAATAACACTAGTCAAAAGGCTGGGCTATGTCATATTGATATTAAAAAATAAATTGTGGTAAACGATTCATTAATTGGTGATAAAAATAGTTTATTTCTAATTGGGATTTGGACCGGTAGCACCATGAATCACAGGGATCCCCTCAGTTAAGCTGGCTCCCCAAGGGTCCAATAAAGTAATTTAAAAGTGTTATTTTGCTTCTAAAACATGCTAATATTAAAGTGATATTGTATCTTTTGATATTTTCCCTTAAAATTTCTATTGGGGATTATACTTAATAGCTGGTGCCCTTAGTTTAATGTTACCTTCAATTTTTCCATTGGTCTTTTCTCATATTTTTTTTTGCATTCATTATATCTACTAAATTGTTTCTTTTTCTTTAAAAACATATCACAATCTGATAATGTGCCAAGAATCTAATTAAATACTAGTAAAATCAAATGATAAAAGTATAAAAGTATTTTTTGTTCTCATAGTTTCAATCATGCATCACCAGTTATTTGCACAAGTTGCTACTAAGTCTAGTTTTAGCCATAACTAATCTATATTTAACCAGGCAATTTTCATGAAAAAATAAAAATAAAGTTTTCTTCCTCTTTGCAAAAACTAGTATAACTAATTTTTCAAATAATTGTTATTTAGAACTATTCTAAGTGTTTAGGTATTTATATTTTAAAAAATAAAATAAAATAAATTATAGTAATCGGGTTAAATCGAAGAAAATGTATAAAAATCTGTTATGAGAACAACAGAATAGCTACATTCCCTCAGAATTCGCTAAAACCAACTTAGAGGGGGGGAAAAAAGCTAAGAAATAAAAAATGTTCTCCTCCACTTAGCCTTTTCCAAAAACTCATTTATGGACACAAAAAAGCTCAATACCACGCAAGCATAAATGAAAACATAAGGTCTCACTCATACATGACTTACAAACAAAAATACATAATACACAATAAAATATTAAGTTTTCTGTCTTTTCTTCTTTAATTAGGCCAACAACTACACCATACAGCAATACAATTCAAGGGTGACTAAATCTCGGTTCTCCCGGGGAACAAACTAAGTTTTTCTGTGGATTCTCTAATTCTGACGCCTTACCATTCGGTACTACCAACCTTATTCATTTTTATAAATAACGACATATATTGCTTATAAAAACATATATTGCTTATGGTTAACCTTTAATTTATTCCTGAACTAATATAATTGTTATATACATTATTATGCATATTAATATTATTATATATTATATATCATAGTGCGGATATATATTCTTTACAAATCTATAATAAATATATATGTAGTTTAATATATTTGTATAAGAGATAAGAAACCCCATTCAAATAACCTTTCCTAATTCAGTTGAAGGAATTTGCATTATTCTTACTACACTTATGCCAACAGAATTCACCAGATTCAAAATTACTCCTTTCATGAGATTACTGGACAAATTTTGCACAAATTAATGTGAAATATGGACAACTCAGAATAATTTCTGCATCCTAATGGCTGCATAGCGACTAATGCCCTGATCCCGTCACCACTACACATTGTTTTCCTCAAAATGTCTGAATGAAGTTTGTTGGAATTCGGGATTATATTATATTGTATCTGTTCCGTGACATTTCATGTGAAATAGATCTAACAACTCTGAAGAGATGAAATTAAGTTTTAAAATTACTATAACTGTAATACTATACCACAACTACTGTCTAAAGCATTACATTTATTGACCTAGGGTGAGTGAAATTGTAGTGAACTCATTGATCTTTACATGTTTTGTTATAATTTTCACATACTTTCAATTATTATGTTGAAAAAAGATAATTTGTGTTAGATTGGGCTGAAGTCTAATTGTTCTATGTTCGCTATTTTATTTGGTTCATAGAAAACCAACTATAAATAAGAAATAATAAAATTTGAGAATCATAACTACTGAATTGGTTTTAATGAAGATTAGGACGTCCCTGCTTACATGACCATCCAATTTAATGTGAGCTTGATTTGATAAAAAAAAAAACTAATACAGTTAAATGAAGAATTATATTTTTTAATTAAATTACAAGAAGATTTGTATTTTGTAATTATGTCACAATTAATTTAATAATTAATGAAGAATTATATAACAAATATTTA